>BPLR01000127.1:0-160221 GCA_021605095.1 Caerostris extrusa | reverse complement strand
TAAACGCGTTGTGTTTTTTTCCTTGTCTGACCAGCGAAAAAAGGGAAAGGAAAATGTCATTCTTAGTGTTTTCATGAAAAACATATAAGCATCGAATGGATGCGAAAAGATACTTTCGATAAATTACATGTATTTTTGAATTTGTGCGTTTTTTTCTGGTTTTTTAGTTTTAGTTTTTTTAACTACTAATTCCTTTCACTAAGTATGATTTCTTACTTTAATATTTTCTTTAAACTGTAAGAATACTTATATTTTACATTGTGTAAAGAGTCTTTATGGGACCTGATGGCCAGAGTGACTAGCTCTCGGCGCCACATCCGGTTCGAATGCCAGTGGTGCCATGGCTGTTTGCAGTGGTTCACAATCCTTTTTCGTCCTATATGACTGTAGAGCGTTGGAGGTAGTGCTGATAACTCTACCCGTAAAAAGAAAACATCTCCTGTGACCAAATCTGTCAGTGGCAGATGGCCTTGGCTCACCATGTGGAGCTGTTGCCAAAGAATAAGTCTAGATGATATTTTTTTCTGAAGTCTTTCTTTAATGGTTTAGCCCATGTAATGGATTATATATATATACTACTTCATATTTGTTAGCTTTTTCTGAAATGCCCCATATTAATTCATGCGAAAATTAATTTTTAATTCTGATCTAAAACCGAGCATTCTGGGCTACCTTGTATTAATCTAAAGCAAAGATGACTTTAATTGCGCAATTCGTCTGCAACAGTCCTTCTACAACGATTTCATATCGTTTTTACTGAAATTTGACTTGCTGTCCTTCAATACCACAGCATGTGCTTTCCGTTATTTATTTTTAAAATGTGAGACGAGTTTTAAATGACACTTTTAACGACCATAGTAGCGATATGTCGCAAGGTGATCTCTGGTGATAAACTACACCATTATAATTCTGATTCTAATCAGAATTGCTAAAGGCCACTTGAATTTCTGTTAAAAAATTAGGAAACAGGATAAATGTCAGAATTACGAACAAAAACTTATTATTCTTATTCTTATTCTTATTCTTGTTCTTCTTATTACTTATTATTATTATTATTATTATTATTAAAAGCTATTATTATTTTTATTGCTTACAACAGCTATTATTAAAAAAACAGGATTTTTAAAAAACAATTATGCTCTTGCTTTGCGTTGGAAATTATGCTTAAATAACATATATTACTGAAAATAGCTATAAGAGTTGAAATACATAAAAATTACAGGCCCTTGCCATTTGTCCCATGCCAGAAATACCCACTGTCACTTTACAATACAAAAATATCAATGATGATACGCAAGAAAAATGTGGTATATGCTAAATCTTGTTGTTCGTTGTTTCTTATCCCACTTGGTAGACAGCAACACCTAGACCAGGGTCTCCAAACTACGTCCGCCAGTATGCGACAGCGAGAAAACTATTGTTGCTATAATAAATTGGACAAAAAAAATACAGAATGATTAATAACTCGGTTTTATTGACTTTCTAGGTAAAGCTTGGTGACAAGCATAATACGCGAAAATTTAACTTAAGCATAACAACTAATTGGAAATTATAGATAATGGCAGAAAAATTGAAATGGTTTTTGGCCCTTGAAATTATACTGGTGTAAACAGTATGGCCTAAGACTGGAAAGTTTGGGAGACCCCTGATCTAGATCCAAGTCCAAGAAAACATGCTGGTCTCATGGAAGGAGGAAAAAGGGTAGCTTCTGTTGTGATGGAGCACCCGTTGGGTAGAGATCTGCCTTGGCTTCTTATAACTGAAGAAGGAGGGCAGTGTCTTCCAGGAAGAACTTTTTAGGAGGAACTACCTCACATTTGCGTATCACTGTGAGAGAAAACCCTGAAAATTCTCGCTAGGTAGTTCATTCTCATGAGGCAAGAGGCTCAACACCGCAAACGCCATCGAGCCTTCTCGTTTTTGGATCAGTGTCTACAACAAAAGCGACAGTGGATTGTACCTCAATCCCTAATGCTCCCCAGCGGGCACGTTGCCACTGGGCCACGAGTCGGATGTATATAGTAATCTTTAATTTCCTTTCGAATATTTTTTTTTTTTGTGTTTGTTTTTGAATAATTCAAGGAATTTTAATAATTGAATCAAAAATATAAAAATAATAAGAAAAAAATATAAGAAATCTATTTTTACTTTATTTAAACCAGTAAGGCAGTTTTTGCACAAAAAAGGGATGCACAGATATATCCATTCTCCTTGAAAATTTAATTAGTATTTTTTTCAAGATATTCATATTTTCAATGAAAGATTAAAACAAAAGGAGAATGATCCGGTTTTAGATTTATGCTTACGAAAATTAGAAACATATTTTTGTTAATGTGTATTATTATTATTATTATCACATCATATCCTTTGTCAGTAGCATGCTAAATCAGTTGCAGTTTAAGTTTCTATGTGATGCATTTATACGATATTTGATGCCAAAAAAAAAAAAAATTAAATTTTAGAATTGCGTTAATTACAGTTGACATGGTTATTGCTAAATAATACATTAAGCACGCAATCCTGTTTGGATGACACATTACTGGGAACATAGATTTCCATGCGCAAATGTTACAGAAATCGATAAATAAAACCCATTTGACTCCTCACTTTTTGCACATTGCTAGTACAAAAATCGAACTAAATACTAAAACATTTATTAAATTAATATAATATCATCCACCAATTTCTTTGTTTTCCCTTTCATTGAATATAATTTATTCTTAATTATGTATGGTTAAATTGAATATAAATAAGTTAAATAAATTTCAAATGTTTTTGAATTTTAAAATAATAAATTGAATAAATACATATAAATATAAATTTTTAAGAACCGTTTGGTAGCCTTGATTTAAGATGTTTCATTAATTAAATTCCAACTTTGTTCACACTCTTCCTATATATATCTTGTTCAAATTTTCAGTCGTTCATAAAATACTTTTTATTCATCCATTCAAGTTCAAATACATTTTTTTTTTTTTTTTTTTTTTTTTTTTTTTTGGAACTTTAGTACATTTTTTTGGAACTACATTTTTTTCAAATATTAATTCATTAATTAAATTTAATTAAATAATTTTAGTTTTTTTAGATTTAAGTTGCATTACCAATAGACGGTGCCAGATAAACTTAAAAAAATAAATTAAAATTATTTGCAAATGACTTTTCTGCAATATAGTGAAAAAAAAAAGCAGGAATTGACTTAAAATTTTTTTTATATTATTTGTTAAGCACATGAAAAGAAACAAATTATTTTAATATATGCATTGATAATGCCTGAAAACAAATTTTTAAAAATTATCCTTGTTAATAACTATGAACTCCGTCAAAAAAAATAAATAAATAAAACTTTTATAAATCAATACGTCATTCTTAGTTTCATTTCAACTTAAATATAGCAAAACGCACAGTTACAAAAGACAGTGTATTTTTATTGGAATTAGTATAAGAAATTCTACATGAAACAATTTTTTGTAATCACAAACGTTTAAAATTTTTAACAATAGACAAGATTAGACATTTTTATAGACAAGATTAAAAAAAGTATTTAGCTTATGTTATTTTAAAATTATTTTTGTCAGCTTTTTTCAAACAAATTTTTTTTTTTTTTACCTTTTTTTTCTTTTGCAACAACAATTTCAATAAAAAAAAAATGTGAGTATTTTTTTTTATGTTTATATTGTTATTAAGGGCACATTTCTGCTAATTGATGGTGTTCGTCTATCTACAAAGCAATGCTTAATTTTAAATAAATTATTATTAAACTCTTAAATTCTGATTCTTATAATTCTTATATTATTATTCTTATAATTCTTATATCATTATTCTTATAATTCTTATATTATTATTCTTATTATTTTTACTCTTATTCTTATTGCTCTCTCTATTCTAATTACGGGACATTATTTGCATAGCTGAATTACTTTTAAACTGAAAAAATATTGATATTACTAAAAAAAAAATTGATTGCAATAGCTTCGATGCTGACTTTTTTAATGCCAAAAACAAAAAAAAAAATAGTAGTTTAAAAACAATTTCATTAAAATTAGCCTTTCAGATAATAACATCTACCAAATTTTCAAAAACATCTCCAAGGTATGTGTAAATTGTTCTTATTTTTCTAAAAATACCTATCACACTTTCATACTGTACAACAAGTGCGAATTAGCATAGACAAATTAGACAAATTCTCATTAATTTAAAACTGAATATGAATTGGTGTTTTAAATAATAAGAAATTGTGAATAATACTAAAACTAGTAAATTTTATACTGTTTAAGTGAACATACATTATACAAAAGATTGTAAATAAAATAATTCACAATGAAAAATGAAAAGAACATTGTATAATAATGAACAGTTTTAAAAATGCAAGTCATTTTATGAGGGGTTCTGTTGTTACACTGAAGAATGCAACTTTAGTTAAAGGGACAGGATAATTGTGCAGCCATTTACCGCCTCTTCTGACCTCACCAAGAAGATGGTCTTTCCACCAACCAGCTGGTAAATAAATATCTCCTAGACCTTCTGCCATCCTCCAGAATGGGCGCTACCATTATCTGCTCTCCAACCAAGAACTGTGAACCGCACATCTGAGCATGCACATCTTCTGGTGCAATCCACCAAAGTGGTCTCACCAATGGTGCTGCTGTATCAGGAAATTGTTCTAAGGCAGCTCTATATAGAGGTAGAACAAGTTCTTCCCTCACAGAGAATAAATTATTAACAACATTCACAACTTCTTGGTCGTAATCTCCTGGAGTTATAGTGAATTGCACAATGGGTAAAAAGACCACTAATTCCATCCAACGCAAATAAAGCTCTTTCGAAGGTATTTCACCACTTCCATCACCTCCAACAGAACCAGGATTTACCAAAGGATAACCAAGGATTCCAAGTGTTAGCACTTCTGGTATAACCGATCCAAGTCCACTCAAGCTGTCCCAAGATACTGTTCTTGGGTAAGTCTTACAAATCCAGGAAAATTTTGTGAAAGGAATCCTACTTCTGAACCGAGTATAGAATTGAGCTTTCCTACGAATGACAAATAATGAAGAAGGAATTGGTCTGGATTAACTGAAGAGGTATGATAAGAATAATATCTAGGTAAGTATGTAGTTTGTCCACCAGTGAACACGAATCCGTCGATATCATATTTCTTTTTCAGTTTTAATAGTCTTTCCAGAAACCAACTAGAAGTGTTATTGTTGGTAAAATCTAAGAGGCCGCATACTTTACTGTGCCACTTTGTGAGAAGTGGCACTTTTTTCCATTTGTCTGAAACAAGCAGACGTTCTGTACTCGCTTGTTCAAAAACGCGTGAGGGAAGACATGCAAATGGATGTATAGTCAAAAGAACTCGAAATCCTTTGTTATGAAGAATTTTCAAAATTTCTCTGGGATTCGGAAACGTAGTCTCGTTGAAATCTAAACTCCCTTCTTGTTTTTGCCAACGGCTGTCAAATAATAAAAATCCTGGCAACTTTGAAGTGTGTTCCATTATACGATTGGCGAAATCCTGTATTGATTCTTGGCTTAAAACCTTTCTGGGTGAAGCTACCCAAATTGGAGATGTAAGAAATACTCTACCAGCAGTATCAGTTATTAGTGATCTGTAATTTAACATCATATCTTTATGAAGACTGCGAATATTTTTACCTGTGCAGATGGTATATTTCAAAACAATGGGATGCGTTGTTTGATACGGAAAGTCTCTGTCTCGTCTCGATTCCAAGCACAGATGATCTTTGCTGATGGAAACATATAAAGGAACATCAGGCTCCACATGTATAGCTACTGCATCTGAAGATAACCAATAACGATCTATTATACCACCAAACATTTCTTCCACCCCATCACCAGTAACTAATGGATGGGAGGATTCTCCCGGGGTGACTCTTAAGGGCCATTGAAGCCCTCTTTGTAGACCCATTCCGTACCAGTGTGCATTCTTAAAGTGCTATACAGTCGCGGAGAACTGTGTCCATTGCTAAACTTGTCCAATGCACATTGTAGCAACTGAGATTTGAACTGTGTGAGAAATTCATGTACAGTTTAGCTCGATATTTCCATTCTTCACATATCTTGACAGATTTCAGAGAATTATAAATATCGCATTGGTAAGGAGTCAGATCGTTGGGTATGGCGTGTCCCAGTAGAGCAGCAACAAGTTCCTTTCCGTCCTCTTTCAGCAAATGGAGAACACGTCTGCCTTCATGAAATCGTATTTTGTCACCAATAGCAATTTGCAGTAACTGTTGTTGATACATGTGCCACGTGAAAGACACAATAGTCACAATCAATCCAAATAAAGTTAAAAGAATCATGCGGAACCGAAACTGTGGAGTCTTGCTTTGTTTCATGACTGCCCTAACTTTCGCACTCTGTAAAAAGAGAAAAACTCAAATTAAAATGCTTTCTGATTATCGGAATTTTAGATTTCAAACGCTTATCAAGCAATCTAGCATTAATCAAAAGTAAATAAAGAAATGAATAGCAAACAACGAAATTACATTAAGGCAAAACAAAAGGAAGTCTTATCTTACCTGTTTTAATGCAAAAAATAATATTATCTATGTTTGAGAAAATAATTTATTTTGATTCTATTTTAATAACTATTTTTAATAATGATGTGTTTTTTTGGTTTTTTTTTTATACGTCAGGTTTCGTGTTATATCGTGTTCCACTAATATGCACGATAAAAATATCCCCTCTCGATATGTATGGAGAAAACAAACTTTGCAATAGGATTTTAAGGGTAATTGTGCCACATTTACGTTTCGTATAGAGGGAGAATTCCACCTGGAAATTTAACTGTCTGTGCAAGACGCTGACATACTTTGTCACAATTTCCTTCATGCCTCCTCATTTCTTAAAGCCATGGCTGCATCACACGCTGTCGGCAGTTTTGAATTTGAATTGAATTGAAATCTTTGGTGTTCAGTAAACAGTTAAATATACGGCATAATATGGCCAGTGTTTCTTTCTGAAGAAAAAAATGTTATGCTGATTATACAAAAATCAACTTGTGAACATTTCAATATATTCTTTGGCTCTACAACTCTTTCTCTGCCAAAGCTGTCTCAGTCCGATCTGTTCGGTTTGTTGCTACCTAGGATATCCTAACGTGATATATATATATATATATTACGGAGTGGGGTTTATAGCCCTACACACAACCCTCTTGTTTAACACTCTACTGTTATTAGTTGTACAAGAGGTCTAATTAGCGCGGACCCAGGGTTTAAAGCGGATTCCGAACAAATACAGGCAACCATGGCATAACCGGGACTCAAGCTCCGAAACCTGTGGTACCGAGCGCTACCCAATTGACCATCAGGCACACCCTTCTCTTACTATCTGTTCAACGTAAAATTTAAATACATAGGTCTAAGTGCTGTTGTTTTTCGCTGATGAAGTCTGATTTAAATAAGAAAAATGATGGCAACTCAACTCACAGAAATATTGGATTTGTCTCCTAAAGGTTGCTGTTTGATAATGTATCCACAAATTGGGTCTTCGAGATGTATCAAGTAGGAATAGCCCTTTTCTATTGATGATGATTTACCTTAAAACACTTTATTCTTTTTTTTTTTTATTTCCAATGGCAGATTATGAACAGTTACAGAACAACGAAAAAAAAAAAAAAAGAACAGAGAAAACAACAAAACATGCTGCAACATTCATTAATCTAACATATCTCTAGCCTCCCAATATCGCTCTGCGAGAAAAGTCTTGCACAGAGTAGGACAGTGAAGTAGATGCGTGGAGTCCATAGTCTCTCCAGAGCTGCACAGAGTGCATATCGGGGAAGGAACAATTTTGAGTCTGTAAAGATATTTACGCAGGCAGTCATGTCCAGTGGCTAGTCGGAAATAAGCGACTGCTCTACACCCTTGGAACATTACATAGATTTGGGATGGCATTCTTCCAGGACTTTTGGGAAACACGGTGATAGAAGTCTTCTTGAGAGCGAACTTTAATTGATCTTTTGATGAGATTTTTGATAGAGTGGAATGGGATAGGACGAGATATTTTTTTGTGTGATTAAAGCCCCCTTTTTAGCCAGGAAGTCGGCTTTCTCATTGCCTGGAACCCCACAGTGGGCAGGAACCCAGTGGAGGACTATAGTTTTTCAAGTGATGCCAGGTTTTCAAGATGATAACGGCAATCCAATATGTCTTGGGTTTTAGGATTATTGTTAGAAACAATAGCTAACAGAGCAGCTATAGAATCACAGAGGATAACAGCTCTTGTGAATTTTTCCAGATGGCACTGCAGCTGGGACAGAGCTGTGAATTGCAGCAATTTCACCATCAAACGCAGTACCTCGTCCAACAGGGACGTAGAAAGAAAAAATTTCTGAAAAAACTGCGGCACTGGCGTTAGGGCTATCAGACAGGAGGGATCCATCGGTAAAGATTCTGAGCCACTCTGAATCAGGGTAAAGAATGTTTAACATTTCTAGAGCAAGGGGCTCTCTAAATAGAAGCGTCTGTATTACTTTTTGTAATCTTTTGGCCCAAATCAAGATTAATGCAGAAAGATTTCAAATGCACTGGATGTTGTGGCGGAATGAGTAATTCTGGTTCGGGGTTTAAACCAAGTGAATTTTTAGCTGGAGGACTCCCTGCAGAAAGCCCATCTGAGTCTTTAAATTTCTGATCAGGTCTTGAATGACTTACTTCCAGAGTGAAAAACATCCTGGTACTCTGATGATCTTTTCCCACAGTATTAAGGCCTTCTCCTGAATACTCCGGCCACAACAAGTGGTTCGCAACAGTATGTCAAAAGGGAGAGAATGAACGTGTGATAAGTTTGGAGCATGGTTTGTCCTGAACAACCCCATCTTGCCCCAGCAAGTCGTTTGAGGGCATTGAGACTCTTCATGGCACGGTTAGAAATATCTTCTACATGGTGTTTCCATGTTAGTTTGCGATCAAACGTCACTCCCAGATATTTAAAATTATCACACAAAGGAATTTGAATGCTTTTATACTTCAGCTGAAGATCCAAAGTTCGATGCATAAGTGAAAAAGTCAAGCAATATGATTTATTCAAGTTCACTTTCATATTGTTAGTATCGCACCAAACCCCCAAAGCGTTCAAAAAGCAGCAGAGAGTTTTGTCTCTAAGCTTTTCACAGCATTTACTTTTTTGGAAACTGTCCAGAAGACCAAATCATCAGCATATAACAGGCATTTGACGCCAATAATTTCTGTTATTTTCGTAATCAAATCATTGATGTTAAAACACTTTATTGATAATATCATTTGATTATAATTAGCATAAAGCTCAAATAACCGGGACTCGAACCCGCACTAAAAAAACTAAAACTAAAACTAAAACCCTTTTTATTTTATTTTTGATTTTGTGTTTTAAAAATATGTATTCAAAGAAAATATATTTATACAATATTTTTAAGGGATGGATTTTATTAGAATCCTTCACTGTTTCCATTTTGAAAAATTTCTAAGTAAATATTTGTTGACTTGCAAAAGCAATAATATATCATTATCATTATTATTGCTTCTTCCTATTGCATCACGATTTTGTAAAATCTAGCAAAATGTATCCGCAATTTAAAAATTTTAGTTTGAATAATACATAAAAAAATTTTGCTGAGATATTTTTTATAATTTTTTTTTATTTTTAAATAAATAGATACAAAATAAATGCATTCAAATATGATATTCTTCTTTATATAAGTGCAACAGAATATATAAATATCAAATTAAACTTTTTTATTTATTTCGTATTATATATAAACATAATGAGGCCTGAATGGCCGAGTGGCTGGAGCTCTGATCCACAGGTTTCGGGTTCGAGTCCCGGTGGTACCATGGAGGTTTGTAGTGGAAATCCACTTTAAACCATAGGTCCCGATCTGACATGATCATAGAGCATTGCGGAGGTATCGTTAATCCGCGTCCGTAGATTATCTTCAAGCTACAAGCACCTCCTGGGTAGTGCAGCTACAAGCACCTCCTGGGTAGTGCTAAGTGAGTAACGTTGGTGCGGCGCTTGCCTTAAGGCATCAAAGACAATTGTCTAAGTGTTTGGCAGCTGCATTTAGAACAAAAAAATATATGTATAAGCATACATTTCAAAATTGATACATATATAATAAATGATATAGATATTTCATTCCATTTTTAATTTGGACGAAATATAGAAATACTCTTGAATAATGAAATATTCACTCATTACTAAAATGAAATTGTTCACAGATCATTCATTTAGATTTCTCTTCTCAACCTTGCATTCGGTCGATCCACTGACGATCAGTCCGTTTCTGGTATGGAAATTCACGCCGGGAAGTAATTTCCTGAACGTCAGTGGATAGATTTGACAGATAAAGCCCTAGAAGAGCGTAACAGTTTACTGTTCATTCATACGCTGAATGAATTTAAATAAATATAGATAAAGATTTCGTGTTCGAAGTACTTACCGAAGCTTGTATATTCTTTTTGTACTTGTGTCTTCGTTTCCTCTGTTTAGAAGTGGTCCACGTGACATTATCCAGATTTAACTTTAGAGATGGTTTTTTGCTGAGTTTTTTCTTCTTCGCGGTGGGCGTCGAGACTGGAGAATCTCCGGGTGTCGTGTTGGCGGATGAAATTCCAGTGCCTGTAGAATCTATGGACATCATGCTGCTAGCTAATGAAGACCTCGATGTCATGACAGTCTGCGTCCAACTGTCCAATGACGATAAGTCATCATTGCTGGCAGTGGTTCTGTGCATTTCAATCATTTCTGTTGAAGGAAGAAGTGGTTATTTAAGACATTCAAGGATATCAAATGAATGTTTTTCTGTATCATCTGACGTAAATAAAAGTTATTTCATCTCTTGTTCTATGATTAGTCATGATTTAAATTATAAAATTATTATATAATTTACTTAAACGTCAGAATACCAACAAAAGAGGTCTAATGGAAAATCTTCGTGTCCATTTATTTTTTGCTTTTTGGATATGGTATCGAGGCGAGAGAATCTTCAGGTGTTGTATTGGGGAAAGAAATTTCTAGACTGGCATGCTAAATTCATAGGTCAAAAAAGTTCTTTCATTGGGTTCAAAAGGAAGAAAGATTAATGTGAATCTCCCCCAGGTGCCTCCCTGCAAATGTTTATTCAAAGTGCAGAAGTATATTTTGTGGGTAATATTGAATTTTCTACATAGCGACAATAGAAAAAAACCCATCATATTCAGAATAATTCAATTAGGGTCATTGATTTGTAGTTTTAACAATATTTCAAATCCATTGTTGCTATGTATATTGGATTCTTATTTTATCAATTAAATCTCAAAGCAAATTAAATTTACGTAATTAAGCCTTAAACTGAGTAGAAAGTATAAACATTTCAAGTTCCATTTTATATATTGCTTTTATAAATTTATGAAGCCAACGGCCGTACCATGCTGAATATACCGGTTCTCGTTAGATCACTGAAGTCAAGCATCATTGGTCGCGGTCAGCACTTGGGTGGTGACCACCTGAGAACACCGCGTGCCGTTGGCATTCACAAATTTGGGACCTGAATGGTCGAGTGTCTGGCGCTCGGTGCCATGGATGTTTGTAGTGGTTCGGAATCCACTTTTTAAGCCGTAGGTCCCGGTCTCCTATGACTGTAAGAGCGTCACGGAGCCAAAGTCAGACTTCTACCTACGGGTGCTCCATCACAACAGAAACTGCTTCCTTCCCCCTTCAATCATGAGTACATACGGGCTCGTGAGCTTGGCCAGCCAAGTGGGATATGAAACAACAACAAAATAAATTTATGAAAATTGACTTGCTTGACAATTACCAAAGACCAGAGACATTTTTCATAGTAATTTATAATATACAACGATTGCAGAAAATGAACTTACTATATATTTTTGTAGATACTGTTTTATATTGATAATAAAAAAAATATCTAAATTTCGCGATGACATGGGAAAAAAAACCATGACGCTCTGCACAGCTATGAAAAAAATCACGCAAAAATATCGAAAGCAGAACATGAATCTCTCGGTAAAGCTGGATTCCCACCGATAATTTAAGCATTTTCTTTCAGCAGTGGAAAGAAACAAAAGTTAAAGATTAAATTTTACGATCGTGGTCATGAAAATTCAAGCTTTCTTTTCATTAAAAAGTCATCTTTCGGTTTTATTGTAGAAGTTGGATGAAGTTCAAATTGAAAGCGGCAGATAATAAGAATATGATAATAGAATATGATTTCTGTTGATCTGACGCTTTACATCTAAATTTTTAGTGTCCAGTGGGGAGCCAAATTAAGGAGTGTGGCTTCCATGGACATTTCATGCACATTTGGAATAAATTATGCATGTTTTCCACTCGTTCCCATCAGATATTAAGATCTCAAAACGTTAGAAAAATCAGAACCTTGAGTGTGAAGGAAATCAGGCTTCTGATTGACTGACATCTTTGTGATGTGAAAATTTATTATCTGATGAGAATCTATTTAACTCATTAAGGAAAAAGTATGAGGGATTTTGTCCTATTTGGCTCTCACGGCGATTTCGTGTTCCTGCAAGGCTTTTGGATTACAGTATTAAACTTGGTCATTTGTGTATTATTTTAAAAAAATTGTTGAAACTCACAATCATTTTTTTTAAAAAATGTAATTATGAAATTTTTTATTTAAAAATAATGTCTCAACTTACAATTGAAGTTACAATGTTAATAAATATTTTCTATTTTTCTATTTTACTAATTCATTTTTACACACTATAATAAAGACTTATTTTATCACCGAGTGATAAATAAATTTAGATTTTTCGATACAGTTTTTAAATATTTTAATTAAGAAAACTCTTTTGAAAAATAATTTCTAAAACAAAAAAAAAAAAACATTATTTATTTCCTAATTTGCATATAAATATAAATATTTAAAACATATATATATACATATATATATATTATAAAAAAAAAGAAAGATATTCAATCACTTTAAGCAAGAAATAATTTTATATTATGAAAGATGTTCAATTACTAAGAATTACGAAATTATTTAATTTAACTTAAATAATTAGTAATTTAATAATTCATTTATTAATACGAATATTTGCTAGTAATAATTATTGTGGTTTAAATTTCATTTACCAGTAATTCAATATTATCATTAATTATTATCAAATTACTCATTTATAATTAATTTAATATCAAGTTTAATATTTTAAATCCATTTTTGACCTTTTCTATAATAATAATTAAAAAAATATATATAAAGAACGCGTTCTAAGTATTTCATCAAACAAAATATTTTATAATTACATAAAATAAATATATTTTGAACTACCTTGTCCATCACCGGGTTTTCTTAACTGCCAAACATCATCCTGATCTTCTGGGGAATTATACAATATATTCACCGAATTATATGACAGTCTGTCGTTGTTTTGCCACATTTTGCTTAGTTTGTTTCAGTTTTTTTTTCTATCTGAAAAACACGACAAGCTTTCTGGTTATTTTTAACGAATCTACTGACACATTTTTTAGCTTCTGCCTGGTCTATTCAGTTTCGTCTAAATCTGAAGATGATTCGCATGTTGTTGGAGATTTAGAACAAAATAAGATGCGTTTTATCTCAGGTCTTATCTTTTTTTTCTTTAAGGTAGAGAGGCTCGAGTAGGAATGATGGTAATAAACAGTAAGAGGGCTTATCTTTTTCAAGTACTTGTATTTCTGTCAGTAAACAAAAACTCTTTGACAAATTCAGTTTTCGAAATAACTGTGGGTACTATATTTATTAAAGATTGTTTGGATATAATGTAGAATATTATTTTTTAAAAAGTTAATAAAACTATCTTTTTTAAAATAATTTTGAGCATAAATTTTTTTTCAAACAAATTTTTTCCATTTCCTTTAAAAGATTTTTATTTTTAAATTAACTATTAATATTTTTATCAATAATTCATTAGAGCCGTTAAATTAAAAAAAAAAAGCAAGAATATCTTCTTGCAGGCCCTGCACACCGGTGTATCGTTTGTTCACTTAAGTATAACATGATTGATTAGTATGCTATGAGGTAAATATCATGGTATACCATGAAGGTGATGTTGGGAGAGCTTAAGTGTTCTGAAATACATTCAGGAGATTCAAAGGAAGTGTCCTGAGATTCAGACTTTCATGTTGTTGTTGTCGTATCCCCATGGAAGCACGGGTGCAGCTTCTGTTCTGATGGAGCATCCGTAGGTAGAAGTCGGACTTCTGCTCCATGACGCTCTTACAGTCATAGGAGACCAAGACCTACGGTCATCCTACAAACATCCTACGGGACCTACAAACATCCATGGCACCGCCGGGACTCTAACCCGAAACCTGTGGCTCCGAGCGCCAGAGCGCTAGACACTTGGCCATGCAGGCCCTTCAGACTTTAATAGAAGTTCTATATTTTTGCTATAGAAGGGCTTTATTTGTTTATAATTTACGATATGTTTGACCTTGTGTTCCAATTAATGTATGCTATGAACATCCCACCGACGGTCACGAGGAAAATTATCTCTTTTGTGAAGAAATTTAAGGAATATCCTTCGTCATTTGGCAGATCATTTAGTTTGTTTTTCTATGAGAGACTCTTGCATATGCTGGCACAATCTCAAGTGTCTTCCTTTTTTAAAGCAACTGTAGCAATTGTAATGCACTTAATCAGTGGATTCAAATTAAAATCCTCTTGTACACCAATTGAGTACGTTATCAATGGACTTCGAGTCGAACACTAATTACGCTTGACCTCAAATCAAAACAGGGAAAAAAAATTGAACTCTCTTTTACAAACAAAGATGGAAATATTTTAGTCAATTATTAACTTTTCTTGCAAAATACTCCCTGTTAAGTCGGTTTATTTTTTGAAATCTTTCACATGGTTTTGAATAGTGAATACCAATGAATGATGAATACTTTCAAATCACAACATAGCGCTTTCATTCCTTTTGTACATGTGATATCTTTGAGTTTTACATTCATTCCTTGAATCTTACATTATGGCATATCAAAAATAAGGATATTTTACTTATTAATGTCAGTTTACTAGATTTTTTTCTTTAACGATATTCCAATAATTTATTAAAATAAAATATGATTTATTAGTGTAAATCCTTTTTCTTCTCTTTCTTACTTAAATGGGGTTTTTTCAGTTTTGTGTTAATTAATTATTTAATAATAACTATTTATATGTTAATTAATTATTAATTATTTTGTGTTGATTGATTAATTATATATATATTATTATTGATTGATTAATTAAAAAAAAAAATATATATATTCTAAATATATTATATATATTTAGTTATATTACTCTATTATATATATATATATATATTAAAGATATATATATATTCTTTAAAATAAGGAAACTTACTATAAATAACTTCATTCTATGATGAAAATAACATTATTTTGATGAAATAATTAATCTTTATTTATTGAAATAATTTTAATGTTGTTATATTATTAAAGAATCCTTCAACAAAGATAAAAAAAAAAAGAGGATAATTAATTCTTGACTGTATCAGACATCTAAATTTTAGAAATTTACGCAAATGTAAATTAGTGAAATGTATGCAAATTTTGGACGATACTGGCGTATGTAATTAGGCATATGATGATAACTTTGAATGGAACCTTAAAGTTTGTTTTATACTGTTCAATAATTTATTATTGAATTAACGAAAGAATTTCAAACAAATATTTTAATTGGAAAAGTTTTAAATTTAAAGGTAAAATTTTTAATATCTTTGATTGAATGTATACTGAATTTGATAAATAATTCGAAAAATATAAGGATTATTGAATTAAATTGTGAAAAACAAGTAATATAAAAAATTAATGTCAATTACTACATTTTTTTCACTTTATTGCAGAAAGTCTTTTATAAATAATTTCCATTCATTTTTTAAGTTTATCTGGCGCCATCAGTTGGTAAATATATGCAACTTAAATCTAAAAAAAAAAAACCTAAAATTAATTAATTAAATTTAATTACTGAATTAATATTTGAAAAAAAACTGTATTAACATCAGTGTCATCCACTACAAGTTTAAATAAAATGTATTTGAACTTGGGTGGATGAATAAAAAGTATTTTATGAACGATTGAAAATTTGAACAAGATATATATAGGGAGAGTGTGAGCTAATAGAAGGAATTGAAAAAATAATATATTTCACAGTATTTTTAATTTTTTGGCATCTTTTTGTAAAACACTAATGCTTTTATTTTATTTATTTTTAGCAGATAATTATTTTGAATTGTTTGATACATTATAAATGTATTCATTTTTCATTGATGTGAATAATTAAACAATATATATATATAAACATTATCTCAGATAACATAAAAAAAAAAAATTTAAACAATGATTTAATTATATACTCGTCGAAAATAGAATTGAATCAAAATTTGATAAGAAAACATGTTACCTAAAATGCTTTGTATATATTAATCTTACTATATCTACTATATCTTATTCTAATCTTACTATATCTTATTCTATTCTTAAGTACGATCTTTATTTCATTATTGTTAAAACAATTTACAAAGAATTTCTCTAAAACCAAGTATGAATTTTTTTAAAAAAAAGTCTCTTAAAATAATGTTAAAAATACACATGGGAGAATATTTTTGATTATCTGATCTATGACCCAAATTTAAATATTAATTTATTAAATATAATTCTGAAATTTCGCATCTATAAGATTACATTTTGTGCGAATATTGAAAGGCTTTTCCTTGAATTCAAATTGTTAATGAAGACAGAAATTTCTTAAGATAACTTTTTATGGTTTGATAATTTTGTGGACAACAATTTAAGTTTTAAAGTCTCAAAATGTATCGATTACGATTTGTTGTAACAATTGATTCATTTATTCTACCTGAAAATAATTATCATCCCTTTAAAGGTCAAAAACTAGAACATTGTGGAGTAGTAGCAGGGCCAGATTTAGACGAAAAGAGGCCCTAGGCTATTCCACTTATGAGGCCCTTTTACCTCATATTTTAAAGTTTGTAAATTACATGAGAGATAATAAAATACATCAGTACTGTGATATATACCAATATGTTAAATGAAACATGTTGTGATTGGTACT
This sequence comes from Caerostris extrusa, assembly GCA_021605095.1. NCBI lineage: Eukaryota > Metazoa > Arthropoda > Arachnida > Araneae > Araneidae > Caerostris > Caerostris extrusa. Next base: position 143,135 of record BPLR01000127.1, on the reverse strand, counting down.
AATCTTTATAAAAAAGTGACACGGATAACAAAAGTCGAGAACATTTATTTGGGCATTTATTCTCAGCACCATATATAGTATTTGTAACAATAACTAATCAAACATAACAAACAATATTTACAAAGAAACAAAATTCAAATAATAAAAATCTTTGACTATGAAAATAAAATATGCAATCAAAAATTATCCTATTTTCTATCAAATTAAATTAAATATATTCAATACATTGAAGATTAAAGCAAATTCAATTCAGATAAACTTATTTTATAATAATTAGCATTTAAAGTTTAAGTATAAATTATTATGAATTTAAGTTTTAAACTAAACCAAAAATGGAACTTTATTCAAACAAAATCCAGATCACAAAAAAGAAACTGATTAAAACGAAATTGTAGGTTTGAAGAATTTCTTTATTCTTTGAATGTAGGCCCCTCTTGATCTTGAGGCCCTAGGCTGAAGCCCAGTTAGCCTATAGGAAAATCCAGCCATGAGTAGTAGATATTTTTGATAACTTCTTATATGTAGATAATGTTTTCTATGGAGCAGATTCTACAGATGAAACCTTGTCTACTATTGCTGTTAAAATACTCAAAGAAGCTGGCATAAACTTAAGAAAATTTGATAACCTCAAAAAGTATATAGTAAGTGATTAATTTACAAAGACGACAGCAGAAATCCAAAAACATTGAAAATTTCAAATATAATTTAAGAAATGTGATGAAGACAAATTGAAGCTGATATACAACAAATTTTCAAAACATTTGACTAGCAAAAATATAACTAACAGTATTACAAATTGTGATTATAATATATGATCATGGGGAATTTATCACTCCTTTTGTTATTAGAATAAAGTTTTTGATGTAAGAATTGTGGGAATCGCAAATCGAATGGGACACAAATTTGCCTCTTGATTTGAGTTATAACTTTAAAGTGTGGTCTTTTAAATTAAAATACTATTAAATTTGCATATTCGTAGAAGATATCTTTTGAAAGAAGAAATTGCAAAATTTTGTAAAATTTTGTTGTACATTTTGTGTTGCCAGTCTTCAAGGTTTTGGTTTGGTTTGTCGCTGTACGGTCATTTTGTGCCCCCTTTAAGCTAATTAGACCGGGACCTACAGTTTAACGGTGGATTCCGAATCATTAACAAACATCCATCCCACCACTAGGATTTGAACATGAAGCCTATGACATCACTGTCTTAAAGGATACAGAGCCGTTGTGTACTTTCAAAATTCTCATTTATGTTACATATCTTGTGTATTTCCAAAAAAGCCGAGTACCTCATTTAAGAAACTAACTTGCCATGTCTTGAACTAATGGGAACAGTAATTGCCTCCAGAATTGCAAATTATTTGAATAAATTATTTAATATGCTAAGAAATATATTTTTTCAACGACTCGCAAATCATACTGTATTGGATAAAAGGTTTGTTTAACAATCAGAAATTATTTGTTGCTAACTTGAAATTCAAGGTCTGATTTAACCCTCTCAGTGGATATATTCCAAATGAACTGAAATTCCAGCTGATAGTGTCTCGGGAGGTTGTATGGTATCTGATTTTAAAAATGAACCACTATTGGTTCTATGGTCCAGTGTGTATAAAGAATAATATTCTACCAATTTCTCAATTTGATCGCGAAATTAACCTTAAAAAAAATAGAAATACTACAAGAGAAGTGTGGAATTGTAATTTGTTCCGTTGTTATTAATAAACCTGAACTTGAGTTAATTTCAGAATTTTTCTTCTCGGACAAAATTAAAACTTGTACTTGAATGATGTCTAAAGTTTTTATACTATTACCAAGTCGGCATCTTCAAAACTTAAAGGGTTTTTAACTATTTAAGAGCGATAAAGCAAATAATTCTATTTTGAAATGTCTACATTAATAGGAATTTAAAGAAGAAATTAAATTTTAAAAATTAGGAATAATTTAAATCTTAATAATAAAATTTTTTGACAAAAAAGAAATTTTGGCCGTTAGGGAGACATAGAAGAAATTCAATCTTTCCAGAAATCCGGATACAAAAATTTTTTTCTTCTAAGAACATATTACAGGCTTAACCATAAATATTTGTATATAATTAATCTCCATGGTAGCAACTCTTCGACAAAGTATTTAAATTATTAACTACCGAGTCTTTAGAAGAGTGACTTCGAAGTATATTAGGCGTTTTAGAAATCGGACAAGTACTAACTCAAAGAATTATGAAAAGATGTTATTCTTTAATGCCACTAATAAAGGGGAAATTCTCTTTTGTATGATTGTGATTTGGCAGTTAAAAAGACGGGAACATTTTATGAAAAAATTTGGTTATGCTTAAATATTCTTCACATTTTTGTTACAGTTAAAAGAAAATGAAGATATTGAATTCTGTATTTTTTTGACTATGCGATGAATTAGCTCTCTAAGAACCATCTTGAAGCAACATATATCCGATTATTACTGAGTATCTGTTAGCTGCTTTTGTGTGATATCAACTATTTTCAGAATTTAGCAAATATGCAATGATTTATCAATTGCTGATTCAAATGTTATGCATATAAGTGGGTTGAATCATACTGAATTATTAATACAATGTTTCTATTTTTAATATTTCTTTTTAATATAAGTAAAAGCCTAAGATTATTGGCTCACATATGTTCAAGCCAGACATTTCAAAAAGTAGTATAACTGAAATGAATATGGCAACAAACTCAGAAAACGAAACAAACTTAAAGGCGTCGTAATCTGGATCAATGTTTTGTTTTTTCCCTGTGATGTTTTGAGCAATTTTTAGAATGCATCATTTATAACTCTTAAGGATATATTTCTCTGAACAAAGGTTTTTTACGAATATTGAGCATTTAAACTTTCTGTGCAATCCTGATTTCTATGAATAAATATTATATGATTATTATTTTTATTTCTATAATTAATTAATGTGTTATGTTCCTTTCATTCATTATTAATATTTAGGTAGTTTGTATAATTACATTTTTCGATGTTTTGTTATAAAAAAGTATTCAATATTGGCAAAGTTAATAATCGTAATATAGAAGTATTGAGTATTAAAATAGTTTTTTTAATGTTTCTAATTGCTATTATGTAATTTTTTTTTTTTATAATTATTTTATAATGTATATGTGAATATCCTAATTTAAATATAATTCACCAGAAGAGTTTTCTTATGATCACTTAAATTTAATGATTTTTAATTTGATTTAAACTATAATAAAAATAATATATAAATATATTATTTGTTTTCAATAATTTTCATGGGGAAAATTTATAGAAAATAGAAAATATGCAGAATTAATGTTACAAATTAAGTCAAACCCTAATTTTTGTTTTGGAATATTATATTTTAAAATAGTATAAATTAGTATGAGTTATAATTTGATTAAAATTGGATAATTTATTGTAGAGAATATTCTTAATATTCTATCAAATTACAGGTTTAAAAAATAATTATAAAAAAAATTATAGAAATATTGTACCACTATTATTTAGAATTTAATTTCATACTTTGTCTCCTCAGGTATTTGGCATTTGTTTTAATAGCTGATTTATTTTATGGATAAATGAAACATTAAATTCAAATTTTTTATTAAATCTGTTTCACTTTTAATTAATAAAATATTAAAATTCCTTCTTATTATAAGTCTTTGTAATTATTCTGAACTTTATATTAATTGAATGTTATTTTATTGAATTTTATTTTGTTGAACTTTGTTTTAAATGATTATTCTTTTTTGAGTGAATGATTGAAAAGGTTAATTTAAAGTTTCATTTTTTTGTTTGATAAAGCAAATATTTTATTCTTCATAAGAAAAAAACTATTATAAATTTAGTTAATTGTTCATTTATTCAATGATTTTCAATTCTGAAATGAGAAATTTTTTATTTAATTTTTTTTTTTAAATTTTATATTTTATTCAAATTATTAAATTTTAAATATATGCATTTTTTTTTTTTTATTTAGAATTAAATAATGACTTCAAAATCTGAATTTTCTACATGAATTGAAATTACCATTTAAAATGCAGCATCAAGATGAAGAACAATATATTCAAAGGTAAGAAAAAATGGATTGTAAAGAAATTCTATTCTGTTTTTGTTGGCATTCACTTGTAGAAAAAATGTACGAAAAGTTTAAAAGTAAAATTTTTATATTTATTTTTTCTTTACTGGGATTTTTATTCAATCATTTATATTCAAAATAGATTTTTCTCTTATTTTTAAGTTTTGTTTTTGAAAACTATTTTGCATTTCCTGAGTTAAACTAGAAGATAAAGGATATTGTAAAGTCTAATTTTTATACTATTGTGTATGTTCCCTCAAATTTTGGTAGCACTCCTACTGCCTTCCTGAATTTCAGCACTTCACTTTTTTTCGACCACTGTTTGTAAACAAATCTTGCCTTTCTTATTTCTATTGAAAAAAAATTTCACATTCTGCATAGGAATTATTTAAGAATATTTTTTCATTTTCAGATCATGTAGCTCTAATATTATTACTCCAGTTTATTATATTTAATTTTAATTACTTTATTCTGCTTATATTGTTATTCATTATGGTACTGGGGTACAGGGTTAACTCCCTATGTACTCTATATGCTCAATATTGTTTACCTTTACATTATACAGCAAAAGGAAGTATTTTGAGTGGATACAATTGTTCAGTTTATGAAAGGTATCTTTTTTATTTCAGGTATGTTCGCTTTCAGTCGCTTGATGTTCATCCAACACAGAGAGCTTTAGTTGTCAATTATGATGTTGATCCAAATATGCTGGCGCAATTAGGTGATTTTATGATGAAAGAATCCAGGCAAAGTCAAAAAGTGTATGTTTTCTTTTTATTGCTACAATTCATTTCAGAATTATCTGAAAAATAATACTTTTTCCTACGTATAAAAGTATTGACCAATAAAATGCATTGGAATGTATACCCAAAAAACTTGTAGATAAACAATGATGCTAAATATATTAATTTGAATTTTTAGATTTTAATTTTTATGTATATATTTCATGATATATTCATAAAAATATAATAAATTTGCATAAATGTAACTGTTTTATAATTATTTTGAATTAGATAATTACACATGCTTTCTTTTTGATTTAATAAATTACAAAATGTTTTTTTTTTTTCTAGTGTCCGTATTAAAGGGTCTTTCGATACTGATGAAATTAGAACTTTAGCTCAAATGATAGTGGATTCTTGTCCATTAGTACCACCAACAAAGCAGACTGAAGTTGAACAATTGTTATATTATTTACAAACGAGAAAAGGAGCAGGAGATGAAGGTGTATATATATATATTCTTGAAACAAAGATATTTTATTCAAAGTTATTGAATTTAAAGTGCATATAGCAAATATTTTATTTTATTGCTTAGATGATGCTTGAAAACATGATAAATTAAAGTATTTTTAATTAACCATTGATACCTATACAAATTTTGTATTAAAAAAAAAAAAAAAATCTACAATTACTTTTTTTTTTTTTTTTTTTTAAATTAAAATATTTTTAAGTAACTAAAATCATATAAAAATTACAAGCATAATTTGTACAAATTTTATGTATTGTCTGAATTTGTGATTAGACATTATCTGTAGTCTATATCTTTTTTTTTTTTTTTTTTTTTTTTCCATCGTACTTTTTTTTTCTTTTGCAAGTTATAGAATATTTAAAAAGGGCATTTAAATTAAAATTTATCTTTCAAAAATGAATTTTATATCTTTAATAATTATATTAATAATTATAAAACACTTATTAAGTGTAATTTTTTTAAGTAAACATAGATCAGTTTTAACTTATATAAAAACAGTAATTATTATATTGATTTTTTCTCTTTTATTCAAGATTTTTTTTCGTTGTTCATAATGAAGTTAGGTAATCTTATTATATTATGTAAAATTTTAAGAAATTTTTTTTTCTCTGAATGTTACATCATAATTTAAAAATTAATATTGTATAAAATATTACAATTTGTGTTTATTGCTAATTGTTTTTAAATACTCAATGCCACTAGGATTCGTAAATAAATTTTTCCTTTTGCAGAAAATACAGATGATGTGGATGGTGATATTGATACCTCAGAAACCGATAATCTTTCAGCAGGAGATGAAGAAACTGCTAGTGTTACTAGTATTGATAGCTATATTGAGCTTTTGTATGAAGAAATACCTGAAAAAGTGAGAGCATCTGCATTAGTTTTACAGCTTGCTCGTCAAACTGGAAACTTAAATGTGTTGCGTAAGAACGGTATGTTAGAAGTAATCCATTATAAGGATTTTCTTAATCTATTTTAAATAGACATTTTTCTTTGGTTTTTATTAATGCATTTAGGATAAACAGCTAATATTTGTTTATTTCATAAATTTAGCTTTATAAACAATTGTATTTGTTCTAATAGAAAACATCATAGCATGAATATGCCATCTATTAATCCAGTTTAAGTTACCATTATCTATTTATCCAGTTTGTATAAAAAAATAATATTCTGCTGAAATCTTCAGAAACTTGGTTCTATTTGTGCAACATTTTCTGAATAACTATATAATTTATTTTAAATAGATTTTCAAATTGTATTAAATTAAAAAAAGTTTTATACTGGTTTGATTTATATATTTTTCCAGTGAATTCACAAATACTGCACAAATTTTAATAAGGAGATATTTTTTGGCAATTTATTAATGAGTCGTTATTTGTAATTACAGATTCTTATTTATAACATTAGCCTATTTTAATATCAGTGTTACCTGTAATTTGTATATTTGTGGATTAATAATAAAAAGATAATTATGTGTGTGTGTGTTAATGTTATGTTTAAAAATGTTTCCAATTTAGTGATGGATTTAATGACACTTTTTTATAGCAAATTATATTCAAATAAACTGTTCTACTAATGAACACACGTATATGTATACATAAAAAATTTTAAGTTTTTAGCGTACTTAAAATATAATTATTATTATTATATTTTTATTCTATTCTATTATTCTATCTTATTTATTCTATTTTAGTGCCACCTTCCTCCGAAAAAACATGTCAGTTTACAAAGTTCTTAACTGGATTAATAGTGATTTGTCAATAATTAATGTGAATCTTGTCCAGTGTGTCAATAGTTATACATTTTTAGTTTTTATTCCCTCTATTATTTGAAGACATCTGATTTCTAATATATAGTTATATAAAAATCATATCAAAATTTAGATGCTTTAAGTGTTTGCTACTTTTCTTATATTAGACATTAAATTTTTTTTTTTTACGATTATTTCTATTACAGAAATCTTATTAGGAGCTTTAGCTAGAGTCCTTCGTGAAGATGGACGAAAATCTATAGAACTTAGCATCAATATTGTGCATATATTTTGTTGTTTTTCTGTGTTTACTCAGTTTCATCCAGTCATTGCACAACATAAGGTATACATCAATAACCATTTTAAATTAATATATATATTATATTATATATTATATTATATATTATTATTAATATCATTGTCATTGTTATATTAATATATAACAATAACAATGATGTATAGATGCATCTGTAGTAATTTTATCTTTATTAAAAAATCTTTGATAGTTATACATTACAGGTGTGATAATTTGTAATAGTTATATATATATATATATATAACATTCAAAACATCTTTTCATTTTCTTGTGTATGCTTTCCAAAAATTTTATAGTCATTTTTTGTAACAAATTATGTACACTCATGTCCATAAATTAAGCATAATGAAGTTCAGGCAAAGAAAGAGACAGAAGCAAAAACAAATTTGACTTATTTGTAAAGTCTATTTATTAAACAAAAGGTAAAGAGCAAAAAAAAAGATGCTGTATGTTTAACATAATTAATAAAAATTGCGATTTTTACTCCTGGAGCAAATTTCAAAAAAAGAACCTATTTACAAAAAACAGTATAACATGGTTAGTATGATGGTTAATATGGAGTATGTCTCCCGGACGATGCAATACAGGCCTTACAAAGCCTAGGCATGCTGAGTATCAAATTATCAATCTGATCTTGGGGAATATTACACCACTCATCAAGCAATGCCCTCCGAAGTTCCGGTTGACAGGTGGGAGGGGGTTGACGGACTGCAATTCGTCGGCCAAGCATATCCCACACATGCTCTATTGGATTCAAGTCCGGTGAGTAGGCTGGCCAATCCATACGGTTGATATCCTCTAATTGAAGACATTCATCTACAATGTTTGCACGGTGAGGACGGGCGTTGTCATCCATAAACAGAAATTCATCACCCATGGCGCCCGAAACAACGTACATGTTGTTCCAGAATGACATCCCGATAGATGTGGCCTGTCATCGTTACACTCTGAATATGCAGGTCAGTTCTGGAACCAAGAATAATTCCTTCCCAAACGAGCCATCCTGCACCCCCGTAACGGTGTCGTTCAATGGTGTTTTCTTTGGTGGTAACGGGTACCTGGCGCTCTCCATATGAAAGTCCGGCGAGAATCAGATTGCAAACTAAACCTGGACTCGTCGGAAAACATCACACAAGACCACTGTTGTGGTGTCCACAATGCATGCTCTCTACTCCAGGTTAATCGCAGGCGACAGTGAGTTGCGGTAAGTGAAACACATCTGACAGGCCTACGAGCATATAGACCAATGTGCCCTAAGCGTCTGTACACGATCTGCCTTGAAACTGTCGTAACGGTAGCTGAAGAGAGCTGACGAGACAGGTCTGATGCTGTGCTCCATCTGTTTCTTTTGGCAGTAATTGCTAAATACTGGTCCTCATTCAGCGTTGTAACTCGGGGGCGACCTGTGCTGTAACATCTACTCACATTACCATCATCTTGGAATCGTTGCCAAAGCCTGGAGATGACACTCTGGGCGATTCCAGGTTCCTCGGATACTTCCAGCTGGGTACGTCCACATTCCAGTCGTCCGATAATTCTACCACATAGAAAATCATCCAAATATTTCCTTTGTGCCATAATTATGCGGTTATTGCACTGAAAGGCTTTTAAAGCACTTGTGAACAATTTTACTTCTTTGCCACCATTCCTTATATCCCTCTCTTACACTCTTGTCATTGTGACACTATCCGCGCCATCTGGTGGTTTCCTGTAATTTACATATTCTTCTTCAAGATGTGTGTAGTTCAATTTCTGTGTGATTCTGAATTATCCTTAATTTATGGACATGAGTGTACTTTGCTGCTCTCAATGAAAAATATTTGTAATGAATTTTTTAAATCGCAAAAAGAAAATTTTTTTATGTATTACAACATAGATTCATATACATGTGTTTCTTATGCAATTTTTTTTTAATAGCTTTTAAAGCAATGCATTTCATTTTTTTTTTAAATGAAGCAGTTTGTCTTTTTTTTTTTTTTTTTTAACATAAGTTTGCTGTTGCATTAAGCAAGTTGTTTTCTGGTTTTTTTTTTTTTTTTTTTTTTTTTTTTTTTTTACTAAATATATTGAAAAAAATTGATCTCTATATTGATTTTTGTTGTAAATATAAAAATTTTTATCTTATTTTTTGATAATAGTTAATATATTGACTAAATTACATCTTGAAAAATGTACAAACTTCTTAATTGCAAAAATTTATTTGTATTAGAAACTTCTATTTTCACGTATCTTCTTTATGTATTTTTTTTAAGGTTGGTTCATTATGCATTGATGTTGTTGACAATGAACTGAAACGCTATGAACAATGGAGTGAAGAAATGGCAAAAAAAAGAAAATATGAATATCCTTTTTCTTCCCGTTGTTATTAATTATATTTTTCTAAGTATGTATCTCTCTAATTATGTAATTTCCATATTACTAATTATTTATATTTTTATGAATATACACTGACAAGCCAAATTATTATATACAACAATACTCTATTGCTTTACCTTTTGTATGAATAACAGCAGTGATATGCTTGATAAGGTGTTGAAAGCAAACCAATGGTATTGTTTCTCAGCGTTTCTACAGTTTTTACCTTATATCTGTCCCAAAACAGTAGTAAATCCAAAGCATAAAGAGATAATTTTAGCTTTCCTCAAAGATGCCCAATAAGATTAATATCAGAAGACGCTGGAGATCAGAGATTATTCCAACTCTACTACTATGCTCTTTGAATCATTCCTGTAAAGCATGTGACCAATGGGATAGTTCAATATCTGCTTGAAAGTGTTCATCATTCTGTGGGAATCACATGCAAATGGAGGGGGTGAAGATGATAGCAATCAACATAACCCACGACAGTCAAGGTTCCATTCAGCACAAGGAACTGACTTAATGAGAATATTGGAAAAATGCCTTATATAGTTGCATTATTGCCACTGGCCTGGGTAATATTTATCTGACATGAAGGATGTAGTGGTTGTTTGTGCTGTACGTGGAATCTACCATCTACTTGTTATAGCTGATTCTTTGGATCAAATGACATGTTTCTATCCTCAACTGTCTATTTACTATTAAGTTTGACAAAGTGCATCCACAGCAATTAGTATCTTGCCAATTGACCAGAGATGACCATTGGCTGCTATACCCATATTTCATAATTGCTAATAAACAGTACTTGTTCAAATTCTGGAGGAAGTACCTGCGATAAAATCTGTCTTCTTACATAAAGTAATTCTTACTGGTTATACATAGTATATGAGTTGCTTTGTTATATAGAACATCTAACCTTGCAAGATATAATTGTGCATCTATTATCAAACTCATTTACATCATTGCCTTTACCTATGATAACAATGGTTGGCATACCTTTTAAAACTCTGTGGTTCTGATATTAGTTGACAGCTGGCAGGTCATTGGTACCCTTTGTGCTAATTTATATGGTTGTAGTCCCATCTTAAATGCTTCTTAATTTATTTTTAGTATCTGAATATTATGATTTTTTTTTCTTTTGTATTGGTACTTCTACTGTTGAACTAGAGATGTGATAAATAGTATAGCTGTGTGATATATCTATTTTATAATTATAACTATCATTGTCCCTATTATCTTTTGGTTGTAATGTGAAATGTTCTAAATATTTAAAAATATAGCTAAATTGTTATTGATGGGTATTTTTAAGTAGTATTTCATTTCAATTTAAGCTTTAATAATATTAAATTTGATTGGTTTAATTTTTAATCTTATTATTCGTTTTTAGCTTTCATTATAAATTTCGTTAACTCTATAATACTAGATTCAGGGAAAGTGAATGCAGCTCTAAGTAATGATTATGAAAAAAGTTTTCAGAAATATGTCAGTTTAGTGAAGAAACAGAATCAACTTCTTCGAGGTTAGCAATTTTTTAATTTTGTTCTTGTTTGTTTTAAAATAGATATCTTTAAAAGTTTTTTAGCTTTTAAATTCACTTATTTTGTATTAAACATCAATAAAATTTGTTCTTTTAAAAGATATCTGCATATCGTGTTCTCAATTTTTAGTATTAATATATGTAAAATTAAAATTCTGTTAAAGAAAATAATTGATATACAATTAAGATACTTTTTGTTGCAATATTCAAATATAAAATGTGTAGCAGTACTAAAAGCTTTTATTTTTTACAGTGTGCTGTCTGTTACTTCTTCACATAGCTGAAGATAAAAAAGTGGAATACAAGATGGTTAATAGGGGGATAATTTCTTTACTTAGTAAATGTTTAAGTCGAGAATGTCCTGATCTGTTAACTGTTGCGACTTCCTTTTTGTTGAAACTTTCTATATACATCGAAAATAAAGAGGACATGGTAAATATCTGTTAATTTCTTTTAATAATATGCTTTTCTAATAATTTAGCTATATTCACGTTTTATTCAAAAATTTATTAATGATAATACTTTAGTCCTAAGTCCTTTAGTTCCATAATCCTAATCCTTTACTTTAATGATGTTTGCTATTTTATAATACAAATCTAAGGACTGAAACTTTTAATATCCATCAAATAATTCTTTAATATTTATAAATAAAAGGCTAATGCTGTCTTGTACAAAATGTTGCTTTCACTATTTGAAACATAAGTTTAGCATGAAAAATGTATAAATCATTGAACATTATGGAAAGAAAAATTGGTACTTACGTATTAACGATACCTTAGCGACAGACTTGGCGGTTTTTTAAGTGTTGCCAATCTAACAGCTACAGATTTGGCATGTTTTTAAGTGTCGCCAATCTAATAGCTGCAGATTTGCTGAGTTTTGACGCCATTTTGTAGTGCTATGAAAATGCGTATTTGGGATTTGCCAGAAACAGAACAAGATGCAATTTTATTTTTTCAGGAGCGAAATATTTTACTAAAACAACGAAAATGTCCCAATTCCCATGACATGAAACTTTATTTTGGGAAACGTAAGTTTTGGAAATGCAATTTCAGTCAGTGTGCTTATCGTGTGGGACTTAGAAAAGTCAACTGGTTTGAAAGAAGCAGAATTCAAATTTTGTACAGCTTTGAGATTCATATACTGCTGGTGTGAGGAGTTGGCTTCGATTAAATTTTGTGAAAAGCAACTTGATTTATCGGATAAAACTGTTATAGATTGGAACAATTACATGCGTGAATTATGTGTCTTGGATATGGAGAATAAAAAAAAAGAAGGTAGGTGGACCAGATTGCATTGTGGAAATTGATGAAAGTGTTTTGAATTTTGAAAGCGTTTTGATTTTAAATAAAGTGTTTTATATATTTTATTATTTGGAACAAAAAATCTTAAGTGTAGATTGGCGCCACTTAAAAACCGCCAAATCTGTAGCTGCTGTTGGCGCGTGTGCTCTTTATTGGTGCAACTGTCGCCAAGGTATCGTTAATATGTAAGTACAGAAAAATCTTAAATTTATGTACATGTAATAATTTTTTTTTTATATCTCTTATACATTTTCTTATTATACTTATTTTTTAATATTTATATATATATGTAATAATGTTTTCTTTTATATTTCATTATGCATTCTCTTATTATAATTAAATATATATATATATATATATATTTAATTGAAGAATATCTTTGATATTTTATTACTATTTTATTAAAATTTGTATTGTTAGTCAAATTTTACTGGATGATAGAATCTTGTGCAAGAATATTATTTGCTAATCTGCTAATATTTGTGCAACTTCGAAAGAAATTTAGCTCAAATATTTGTTGATTTCACAATGAAATTATGTTTTGATATTTAATTACGTTTTGATATCTGACATTCCTTTCCATTGCCAGTCATTAAATTCTAATTTTTTTAGGAATGTAATAATATTGTCGAACATGTTGCTCATCTAGTCCCTCATGAAAGTACAGAATTACTTAATACAGTCCTTCGGCTTTTGTTGAACTTATCTTTCTCCATAGAATCAAGGAATTCGATGGTCAAATGTGGCTTACTACAGAAACTAGTCAATTTAATACGTAAGTTTCTTTTTTTTAATTCAGTAAGAAATGTGCCATCATATCTGGACAGATAAAATTAAAATACATGAATATTTATTTAACTAAATATTTTTATTCTTTTAAATAGTAACATTTTGTAAAATTAACCTCAAAAAAAAAAAAAAAAATTCAAATGCTAAATTTTAGAAAAGCTTTGAAAGTTTTTCATTAGTTAAATGCTATTTCCATGAAACAAAAAATGTTGATTTTGCAAAAGTTAACTAAGCATCCCATTTTAAATTACTAAAATATTTGCAAAATTTAGTACAAAATTCAGCTGGTTGTTTTTTAATATTTTTATAAGAAAAGCCTTGTGTAAAAAGTGCAACTGTAATCTAATTCTCATCTGATTTTTTTTTTTTTTTTTTTTTTTTAAATTTTGTTCTGAATGTAGCCTTTTGAGTTTTTCCAAGAGACTATATATATCTTTTGGTTTGAGAAGTTTACTCTTCAATATTTCATATTGAGTTTTGAAAAAAAAAAAATGAGTCATATAATGTAGGAAGAGTTGCCGAAGGAACAAAATTTTTTACTTATATTTATAAGTGCAGTTTATAAACTTGATTTCCAATTTTTTTTTCTGTTAAAAATTCTTCTGTGTTGATTTTTCTTTTGAGATTGAACTTTCCACTGTCGCTAATATTTTGTAAACATATATGAACTGATTATTTACTTTTTACATAATATTTAACAACTTAGTTCTTGATCTTTATTTTAAGAACAAAAATATAATCAAACAGCCATTCCTTATTTTAGATATAAATTATTATGGATTTCAGTATTCTATGAGTTTATAGAAAATAAAAGCATTGATTTTTAATAAAAATGCTTTGCTCATATTGAAAAAAGCAGCTCTTATTTTATACTTACATTAAAATCATTTGTAACACATTGAATTCTAGATGATTCAAAAATTATGTGGACATAATGAAATGAAATTATAGAAATGTACAAAAATCAATCTGAGATAAAAGGTTGAAGGTGATAATTAAAAAAAAATTTTTTGTTGATGTAGTGCAGGATAGGCAAGCAAAATTCCAACAATGGCACTTTATTTCTGCACAAATTATACATACAAAAACAATAGTCAGATACACACTCATATTCAAAACATTGATGTTGACTCTACCATTGTCAGACAAATTGTCTTACAATGTCATTGTATGTCATTGTCAAAACATAATTGTCTACCATTGCCAGATAAATCATGATTTGAGGAAAGGGTGTTAAATCAAAACATTGCAAGCAATGGCCAACCAAAAGCTTACATGTTTATAATAGGGATGGGCACAATAAATCAATAAACTAAGATTTTTTTTTATTGGACTCCAGAAAGAGGAGAGTAAGGAGCAACCTCTTTCAGATATCACTCTTGAGAGGAGATATATGTTTAAAATTGCAGTGGCATAACTTAATCCACACCATTCCCAAAACTATAAAGGGGTATCTCAGCTCTAGGCATTGAATGCATTTGACATGCAAAAATTATTCACCCAACATGCATATTGTGAAAATTAATGACATCCTCTGGTGTGAAAGAAGCCCCATCATCAAAGTGTATACTTGCTGAGAAATATGTGCCTGCAGCAATGCCTGAACATCATTTGCTCACCTAAAAAAAATGCCCTGTTACAACTCTAGTTAGTGTTTGTAATCCTAAGTTTCTGTTATTTTTTATTTCCTGTAGTACATTTCATTTGCCCTTTAATTTTACCTTTTGAATCCCACTCTATATTAATAGCATTATATTCTTAAAATATGTATGTTTAGGTGTAAGAATTTTAATAATCTGGAATAAGATAACAAAAGAAAACAGATGTTAAAAAAAATGTATTTTTTAAACACAATTCTAAGAACAGTTAAATTGCCGAATTTATTTTTAAAAGTGGACAGATAATGAGTTTAAGAAATTTAAAATGCTGAAAAATTATATGTAGAATAATTATTCATATCTTACTGAATTTTATTGATTTTAATTTAATAAAGCTATATTCTCTAGTGTTCATGAAAGACTTTAAATAATTCATAGTATTTGGAAAATGAATCTTATTTTTAATGGATTATTATAATTATTCTTTTTACAGCTGTGAAGTCACATCAGAATGAAGTGTTAGGAATTTTGTATCATATTAGTTTTGATGACCGGTGCAAATCTTTATTTACTTATACTGACTGCATTCCATTAGTAAGTGTCAATAACTGATGTTTATATTTACATATATTTTATGAAATTTTTTTGTGCTTTTTACTCAGAAATATTTTTTTTGTGATATTTTTTTTCTTTTTTTTTTTTCAGTATTAGTAAAAATTAATTTTAATCATATCTTAATAATTAATCATATCTAATTTTAATCATTTCATTTCATGTGCTTACATCTTTCATCTTTTTCATTTCAAGTTTTTTGACATATTCTTAACTAAATATTTTTAATATTTAGAAAGTTTCATTCCACATTTGATGAATTATCATGCATGCATAAGCAAGCATGATAATTCATTGAACACATAATGATAATTCATCAATGAATTCATGATAATTCACAATGCTTCATATTCTCCAACATTTGATAAATAATTTGAAAATCTCTCAAATTACTTTTGTTGCTACTTTCTTTTTTTATGAAAAATATTTATTCTCAATATTTTATGAAGATGTTTAAATTCATATGAAAATGCATTAACCAAATTCTTTTAATGAATGAACTATTCAGAAATTTTCAAGATGTTTTTAATGAGATGCATTACAACTGAATTGTTGATGTATAAAAAGTCATTCAATTAACCATTGTTATTATATCAAAAAAAAATTGATAGCTGCAGTTTAAAATGAACTAATAACATTAATTTCACATTGTTCCTCAAGATTTGGCATATTTTATTGCTCTATATGGAGAGAAATTTCTTGAATATTTACATTCAATTAACATAAAAATCCTAGAAATTAAGAGGAAGACTTAATTCTTTAAAAGAAAATTTCAGTATTGAAATGGATGTCATCTGTTACATGTGTAATTGTTGTTGTTAAAAGCAACAACTTGAGAGAATTCCAAATAATTTGAATTTTATTAAAACAAAATATGTAGCCATGTTTTTAAGTTGAATCTTTTCATTAAAGTTAAGTATTGTATTTCACTTCAATTAAACATGTTATACATGTAACTTAATAAAAGTGTCTTAAATTTTATGTAAAATTTCACAAATGACAATGTATCAATTGAATGTTCTTCATTAATAGGTTATAAAAATGATTGTTGGTCATCCGGATCCCACATTGCCTAAATACTTAATTTCTCTTGCTGTAAATTTAGCTGCAAACAAACGAAATGCTCAGCTTATGTGTGAAAGCGATGGACTCCGTCATTTGGTGGAAAGGGGGTTTAAGTTTCAAGACAGCCTTGTGTTAAAAATGATACGAAATATATCGCAACATGATGGACCAACCAAAATATTATTTGTTGTAAGATTTATTTATTTATTATTTTTAGATTGAATGAGTTGTTTTAGAAGTTGTTGCACTTGCCAATATTCTAATTGAATTTCCAAAAGTTAATAAATAAGTTATATGTACAAAAGTTGCAAAAATAAAAGTTTAGCTGATAAGGTTAGATCACAAACTGTCCATTTCTTATTTGACAGAAATTTGTACTAAATATAGCTATGATTAGGATATTAACTAGCCATGCACCTCTCTTCATTGGGAAAGGGAATTCAAAATTTTTTAATCATTTTTTATGGTTATTTTTTAATGATTAGTGTCTTTTATTGACTGGGTAGTATGGTAGCTACAAGAATGATTTACCAATGACCAACCAAATGATTTACCAATCAATAAAACATAAGTTATACAGTGGTACCTCAATACATTCCTTAATCTGTACCAGATCTTTGGACTTAACCAAGCATGACATATACTAAATGGTTTTTACCATAAAAATAAAGGAAAATGATTAATTTCTCATAAAAAAATTCAATTGTTATTGCCATATTATACAATGATGGGATTGTATAAAAATTTTATCAATGTTTAATACTTAAATAAATAAAAGCAAAAACAATTAAATGAGATATAAATTTAAATGAAAAATTACCAGCTTTAATTTTTTCTTTTCTCTATTTGAACTTGGTTGAAGATCACCAGATTTGCCTTGGCTTTGTTTCCGTGGTACTTCTTTGGCTCTCACTAAACAAGGGTTGTATACAAAAAAAACAGAATTTTTTGAGTTCAAACAAAACTTATATGAAGTTAAATTTAGTCAAAGTCTATGTACACCTATGTACCATTATATTAATTAAAAAAAGTAAATTGAAATATTTTATTGGAAATGTTCTTTTTTACAATATGTAATACATTCTATATACCCTTTATCAAAAATACATTTTCTTTTAATTATTAAAAGTATCTGCAAAATTTAAAAGTATAAATATTTTATATGTTTATGTAATAAATCTGTATGTAGATTCATATATAACTGTAATAAATTATATATTCATTTTAATTTTGATTCTGGAATTGTATGATATATTTATTAGTAAAAACAAGTTTATTTTATTATGGGATTTTTTAGCAACATATATTAAATATATATATAATACACCAAAAGTTATTTCATTCTAGTGAAATTTCTCGTACAAATACTTTTTTGATCCAACTTGTAAACAAATTTTAATAACTTATAAATTAGCTGCTAGAATTCCAGGACATTGAAACTGATTTTCTGAAAATTTTCTAATTCTAAGGCCTACTCACTCTAACTCTACCAATGCCTTATGCACAATATGAGCATATGTATGAAGAAGATGTACAGTTAAACTAAAGAACATTTGCATCAAAGCAATGTCATTGCTCAGCAATGTTGGCTGGAATAGTTGATCCATGGCAGAACAAATTGTTGAGATGACAGCAAACAATCTAGAAAGATGACAGAACATGAGGGCAGAAAAATCACAAAAGCATCATGCACAATATATAATTCACCATTATTAATTATCCAATATATAACTTAATCAGTCACCATGAGGATTATTAGGTAGATAATGATATTTGAGTTCATTATGCCCATTGCCCTATTTGCCTCAGCTCACTGGTAAATATGTGTGCTGTGATGCTTAGCCTTGTTGATTTGGAATCTTGCTGATAAGTAGAATCGCCGTCGATGATGAATTCTCTTTGAATTGAACGTTGATGGAATACTAACCTAGCTTTAACTGTAGTACTAAACCTTCACCTGCCACTCAATCCAGAATTTTATTAGATAGCCAGAGTTTTGACTATCTTTCATACCCTTACAACTTATTCCATGTCCTATTGTGTTACCATTTCTTCTCAGTTCTTTGGGCCTACATGACAGCAGGATAATGCCTGACTGCACATACATAACAGCAATTTCTGCATAGTCTTCATGCTTGTCAAACACTTCCCTGGCTAAGAGCTTTATCCCAGTAGAGAATGTTTCGGTGGGCCCCTCTGACCTTTCCAGGAATTTTCCATTCTTTTTCAAGCAATGTACAGAATTTGGCAAGAAATATGTTGATGCACTTTCACAACTGTACAAGTTAATCCCAAGTCAGATAACAGCTTGCATAAAGACCAAAGGCTACCAATGTCTTATTGGATCACTACTTGTAGCTGTATCTCTTGAGTAAAAGATTCAGCTCCTCCAAAATTTTAATCAGTCATTTTTTTATGCAAATCCACCAGTTCTTATCCCATTCAGATAAATCTTTAATACATGTTTTCCCCCTTTATAGTGTATTTATAATAATTTGATTTAGTGTCCATATTGGAATATTTTTTTAAAACTATATGTAAATATTTTTTGTTTACATTAAATGTCCTTGAATTAATATTCTTATATCTTAATATTGTTTAATATTTTATTTGATAAATCACATTTTAAATCAATTTCAGAAGCATAATATATACTACATTATTCTTATTGAATAGTAATTGCTGATAGATTTTCATCTTTAAATAATTTTTTCCTTAGGGTTTTGCTGATCTGTTTTGTGAAGCTATTCATAGAAGCACTGGAAAAAACGATGATTTTATTCTTGAATGTTTGGGAATTATGGGTAATCTAACAATTCCTGAATTGGATTATGAAATGCTACTTTTCCAGTATGATTTGCTTGGATTCATGAAGAAAAAATTGTCTCAAGGTTAGTATTTTACATACAAAATTTTTGAATTGAAGGTATAGTATTTTTCATGAAAAATTATATATATCAATCAGACAAAACATTAAAACCATCTGTTGATTGTGAGTTTTCCTTTGTAGAGTAAGCACTAATGCCTTCAACTAGTTATTAGAAGTTCCTTGTGGTATTTTTATTTGGGTAATGCACAAGTGGTTTAATGTTTTGGTTGATGAATATATATAGTTAAAGGAAGGTAGATAATGATGTATATGTTACCGCTAAAGCACGAAAGCCATTAATGTGCACATTACTTAGCTAATCTGTAGATTAACTTATTTGCTCCATTAACATGAGAAATCAAGAGTTTTCCGCATTTTACCTAGGTAATGTGCACATTAACGGCTTCCGTAGCGTTTAGAAGTTTCTCTCATTTCAGTTTTCTACTCCTTTCCTCTCTTTCTCTCCACTTTTAGTTTGGTTTCGACAACGTCTTATTGTCGCCGGTTGTTTTTATTTCTCATAATTAGCGTCGGCTGCCAGTACTTAGCATAGCTAATTTTGCTTTCAAATTCGTTTCTGCCTGTTAGCGCTTAAATTTGTGTCGTGATTTTTTTTTAAGTAGATAAATTTAACTCGATTTTTCGCTAACATTTTTATCGAATATTTAAAATATAATAATGATTTAATGACAAAGTAAAAGTGTGATTCCATAATTGAAGATGTGAAGCGAATAAGTTTCCAAGAAGAAAGCATCATTTCGAGATCATCAAATAATTCAATGGTATTGATGTGTTGACTGTACAAGGCTGTGAAAATCTCATTGAGCTTATGTCAGATGCGCGAGAAGGGGGACAAAGTTTGTCCATGCCGAAGAATTGCTTTTGAGAGATTGTATTCTACTCATTTGTCAATTGACCATGGTCAGGGTCGACAACCTGCGGCTCGCGAGCCACATGCGGCTCTTTGGGTGTGAAGTTGCGGCTCTTTAGTTCCAAACGCAAATATTATTTATTTTATCAAAAAAAAAAAAAAAAAAAACATTTAAAAATCGTTTAAACATGCATGTACGTAACGCAACAAAAGTGGACAGCTTTAAAAGAAATGCCGCGAGTTGAGGCACTTATATTCGACGCATGGAATAGTCTTCCAGATTGCTGCAGTGAGGTGAAGAAGTTGGCATTTGAAGTGCTGACTATCTTCGGATCGACATATTCGTGCGAGCAAGCGTTCTCTTGCATGAATATAATTAAAAGTAAAGTAAGAAGTCAACTAACGAATGAAAATTTAGAGTCGTGTTTGAAACTTGAAACAACAAGTTATGCGCCAAATTTATCTAAACTTTCTAAAACCAAGGCAAAGCCATCGCTCCCTTTGAATTTGTTTGCTCAATTGTTTGTTATTGAAGTACAAGTTAGTGTTGTAAGTAAATGTTTAATTCTTTTACTTAAATAATAAGTAATTATCTAATAATGATATATATATATATATATATATAGTATCTAATTTGTTGTGAAAAACACTACTTATATATGAATAAATAGATATTTTTCTTATGAATAACTAGATTAGTTTTTTTTTTTTATCAAAAAACTTTATTTATGCGAGTACTATTTATTGTTGGCAAGAAAAATTTTGTGGCTCTTTAAAAACTTTCAAATTTTGTAAATTGTAATTTTTGGCTCTTCCGACTCAAAAAGGTTGCCGACCCCTGACCATGGTGGAAGAGACAAAATGATCAAACAATTGAATACACTTTATAAAAACAAAGCCCAAATAAAAATGTTTTTGGATTTATGTGAACCTTGCCAACAAAAACAAAAAAAAAAAAAAAAAGCGAAAAAAAGTTGTTTGTTGTAAAGCCGATTATTTCGTCTCATTTCAAAAGCAGGTGCCAGGTGGATCTTGTTGATTACTAATCTTAACCAGATGGAAAGTTTAAGTTTCTTCTGTTGCATTGAAATGTGTTGCATTGAAGCCACTGACATCAAAATTTGTGGATGAAGTAGCCTATAACTTGCTTGATATTTTTCTCCTTTTTTGGCGTTCCAAGAATTTTTTACAGATGTAAATTTAGTAATGAAATCTTAGAATGTGTAACTCAGTTGTGGCCAGAAATCATGTCTAATGACAAATCTATACACAGCCAAAGTCAAAAGAAGTGTAGAACGAGCGAATCAAGACATTGAAACCATGCTCATTACTTGGATGGCTGATAACCAAACTAACAAGTGCAATGAGGGCGTACGATTTGTTCAATTCATGGAGAATAGTACCTATCCTTCTGCAATTAAAAGTCCATACGAAGCCGTATTCGGGTGTCCCGGAAAAATGGGATTATCTTGTATAATAATACATCAAAGTGTATTACATCCGATAAATACTGAAGAAGACCTTGAAAAGTTAGAAGATTCACAGGAGACTGTGATTATGTGTTCACAGTCAAATCTTACTCAAGAGGACATTCGATTATCCTCTGATTCTACGGAATCATCTATAGAAATACAAGAATTTATCGATACTGATCTTTATTGCTTTCTACACCGTTGATTGAGGATCCAGTTATGAAGAATATTCAGTTACCCTGCACCTCTAAGGATTCGTCTCTGCATGCTGAAGTCATCACTGAGTTACCCTCAACTTCAGCAAAATCGCCATCACAATTTCGTACAGAACCTGTAAAGAGGATTGTACAAAACATAGAGTAAAATTTAGGGCCTGAAATGCATTTGTCTTGATTCAGTGTTGTTCATGGATACAAATTAAATTATTGTAAATTACGTATTAACGGTACCTTGGCGACAGACTTGGCGGCTTTTAAGTGTCGCCAATCTTTATTATTTGGAATAAAAATATTTTGAAAGCGTTTTGATTTTAAATGAAGTTTTCATATATATTTTATTATTTGGAACAAAAATTTTAAGTGTAGATTGGCGCCAAATCTGTAGCTGCGGTTGGCGCGTGTGCTCTTTATTGGCGCAACTGCCGCCAAGGTACCGTTAATACGTAAGTACCAAATTATTTCTCAAAATAAAACGTTATATAGCTGCTATATTTATTAAACTTACTGCTTTAATTATTTCTCAAATTAAAACGATACCATGAATACAGTGTTGACGAACTTGGACCGTTACAATAGACAAATGAGTGAGAAACGTTTTTCCTTTTCTAAATCTTTTCACATCTTGGTTAATCGTGGAACAATACCATGGATATTCAATGATCATTGTTAGGGAAAGTTGCGATTGATTGAGGTGATCAATAATTTGTTATGTAGTTATTACTCGTAGGTAATTATCTTCATATTCGACTTTAGATAAGTTTCCCATTAATTCTGTGATCTTCCCTTTTGAAACATATACTTCGGGGTGACCCAGTGATCTTTTCCTTCATTCTTTTGTTCTTTTTTTTTTTTTTTTTTCGTCTTTTCCAGATATTCCCGATTTCACATCATTTTTTGATCGATCTTGAAATTGCCTTTTTAGTATTTTAACGATTTCTAAACTGACTCGTTTTTTGCCTCTTTAAATTATTTTACTTTTAATCTCATCATAATTTTAAAAAACACTTTTGTGTGGCGCAGCATAGCCAAATCTTGCTCTTGTGTCATAAAACCCCAACTAACCATCTCTTGTTGTCACCGTTGAATAGCTTTCCACTAAATCCTTACTAATTATATATTCGACAATTACAGTCACTAAACCCTTAACAATGTTTGGTAGAGTAAAGAAGAAGGGTTCTAATATTAACTAATCTTCTCTTCTAATTTTGTAGAAGAGAAGATTAGTTAATATTAGAAGAGACATTTCGATGTTGCTGCAAATTTTTATGTATATTCTGGGCGTGTTGCACAGTTACTCAAAGACTTGTTTTTTTTATCTTCTGTCATTCAAAGTTGTTTAGTTTTTCTAATTTCGAAAGTGTCGTTTCCCCATAGTTGTTACTCTTGTGAAGTTCGATACTTTTAACTAGCATTTTATAAGCAGATGGGCTTAGCAATAAATCAAGAACAAGCCTTTTTGAAATGGCACAAGTAACTGGAACATTATTATGTAAATCATCGTCGACTTTCATCGCAAGCACTTTTAAGGGGGAGGGTACCTCATTTTCTCCAAACGCTAACGATATCTTAATTTCTCTTTCTCCATCATAAGAATCTGCCATCAAATCTTCATGTACTATCAAGATTTATGTACCTGTATCTCTATGACTCAATTTAAAACTACGTTTCCGCATTTGACCTGGATGGTATTCAAATTGTATCTATGTTAAACTGAGTGTCTACTAATTTGGATACTGGAATAGAAATTGTAAGTTAGCATTTCTGGTTCACTATCATTTGTGGTTGTAGAAGCTTGCATTAAATTATTTTGTGATGTACACGGAGTATTCCTTGATTGACTGTTCTTTAAACAAAACTTGCAGCTATGTCCTTCCTCTCCACAAGTAAAACAAGTTAACTTAGAGTTGGACTTATCCGAATATTTATTTCGATGTTGCTGGTTTCATTTTAAAGTGATCTGAGATGAAAATAATGGCTCTTTTTTAATGATCGGCTTAAAGGTGAGGTATACGGGCGAACCCTTTCGGCAACTCTTCCTTTTGGAATGGCTCCAAGGATGTCGATGCACTACGAACGCTATCGTATTCATCTAATCTGTCTTCTAACTTGGTTGGTAAACTAAACTTAGCTCATTCATCTAATAAATATTTTCACTTCAGGTGGTATTCTTTTCTTAAGTTGATCTGTTATGACTCGATTGTTTAACTCTTCAAAATCTGATTTCCAACCCTCCTATCCTATCTTATCTTTAAAATTTTCTCGTTATTTATTTCATTATTTTATCTCTATCTTTATTTTATTTTTTTTATCTCATTTCATTTTTTTATCTCGTTAATTTATTTCATAACAGAAGTCCTTCCGAAATTTTTCAGCAATCTTTTGATGTGTCACATATTTTTTCTAAAGTGTTTAGGATTCAATTTAAATCTTTGTAATAAATTTTTTTAATATACTCATAATCTTTAAAGTTTTCTTCGGATTCCCTACCGATTAACCGGACTATTTCAGGTGGTAATAAGATCAAGAGACATGATACCAAATCTTCGATATCTATTTTTAACTCTCTTAACTTGTCTTTCGAATAAGGATAGAAAAATCGCAATGTCATCTTCTAATGAATTGAATTGAGGCATTAGTTTAATTAGTTCGACATAATGTTGTCCTTTGTCTCTAGAAACAGTAGCCGATGGTGACTGTAATTCAATTTTCAAGTTTTCTCAACTCTAATTCCCTCTGTTCTTTCTGTTGTTCCTTTTCGCTTCGTTTCCGTTCTTCCTCCAGCCTGCTGCTAATAATCGTTTCTAACAGTCCTTTTACGAAGTCTGAATCTTCTTCATATGCTTCGCTCTCGGTAATAATTTTTTTAAACTCTTATCATTTTCGTATCAGGTGTTACGTTCACTCCCAACTCAACGGCTTAAATCGCCCTTTCTGTATTTGCTTAAGAAGGACCTTAAAAAAAAGGGGAGGGGTTGCTCTTATTAACTACAACGAAAAGGGGCCTGATGGCCGAGTGCCTAGCGCTCTGGCACCGCAGGTACTTCAGATTTCGGGTTCGAATCCCGGCGGCGTCATGGATGTTTGTAGTGGTTCGGAATCCACTTTAAGCTGTAGGTCCCGGTTTCATATGACCGTAGAGCGTAACAGAGCCCAATCAGTATTCTCACTCACATCAGTAAAAAGGGGCAACTCAGCTCTAGGCAGTGATGTGGGTGGTGAAATAGTGACTACAACGTAAGAAAAAAAGTTTGTAATAAATGGTAATTTTCTTTTTTGGCCCTAAAGAAATTACCTGGTACTAAATGATTCCCAAAATTTAAATATTTCAAACAAATTTCAACAAAAATTAATAAATATGTATTAATAATAATAATAACCAATAATTAGCATTGTATAAGAACACACATAAAAATAACATATAAGAATACAGAAAAATAATTAATTAAATAATTAATAAGAAGAATAAGAAATAAGAATAAAATAATTCTAATACAGGCAAGAATAACATTTCGATCTATTTTAAAACACTGACGTATTTCTTTTGTTTTTCTCTGATGAGAAATTAAGCATGTTCCCTGATGGAACTAAATTTTCAAAGGTAGTATAATTTCAGTTTACAGTTAAACAGTGGTGTGTTCGTTTTGTCGAATGAGAAATTAAAGTTGTTCACGGATGGAACAAAATTTTTTTTTAAATAATCCAAAATCGAACACTGATGTATTCATTTTTCTCTGACGAAATTAAAATTGTTTACAGATGGAACAAAATAAATTTTAAACATTAACACATTAAACATCAAAATTTAACATTAAATTGACATACAATGTCGGAGCATACATTTATAAAAAGCAAAATGAGCTCTCACCTATAAATTCCTGCAGTATCGAATCCTTTCGGCTGTGCCACTAAAAGTTAGCGCCTGATATGCGTTCTTGATTCTGTGTTGTTTCAAGTTGAAACTGAATTATTTCTTAACATAA
The DNA here is from genome assembly GCA_021605095.1 of Caerostris extrusa. NCBI lineage: Eukaryota > Metazoa > Arthropoda > Arachnida > Araneae > Araneidae > Caerostris > Caerostris extrusa. Next base: position 117,073 of record BPLR01000127.1, on the reverse strand, counting down.
AACGCTATGTTTATCTGCCATATTTATTAAAATTGCAAAAACAGCACTGCATAACTGCAACACATAATACACAAAACAAAACTATATAACGAAGAATTACAAATCATCTTAATCTTCATTTAGGGTTTTTATATCATCTGCCTGGAACTCTTCACATGACCCCGCAGTGCAAAGTCCAAAATCTAATGTAAGGGTCAACCCGTCCTTAAAAGGGACGTGTAAAGTCCAAAGTCTACCGTAAGCATCAACCCGTCATTTAAAGACGGATCTATCAACCTTGAACTTTTCCCCGTCCGCTTTATGATTTGTTATAGAAAAACATGGTGGATCCTTACTCGTAGTCTGTATAGTTTTTTCTCGCATGTGTGGTGAAATAGATTCTAAAGAGAAAGGGTATGGTAAGAATGTATTGTGTAGCATCTGTAAAGAGCATATGGATCATAAAATACAGCATGATGAAGCTAAGAAAGATTTAGAAGAGCAAGTAAAGAAAATGTTTGCAGTTTCTAATGCAAAGCACACAAATATCACGAAGAATAGAAGGTGTCACTGAGAATTAGACAGGATAAAAACTTTTAAAACTAGTTGTAATTCTTAGTAAAACATAGGATGGTTTCTTATAAACTTAGTACTAAAACGAGTATTTTAAAACAATTGTATGCAAAATCTGAATTCAGTGTTTGCAAAGAGAGATTTTCAACGAAACAAAATGTCCCTGTTGTAGAAATATATTTGCATTAAATAGCAATAAAATATTCCCTTGGTACTGGGGAGGATTCAGAAAATGTGACTGCAAATCTAAATGTACTACAAATAGATGTTTGTCACAAAAACCAATAGCTATGTAATTCAAAGTGTCACCAATCTTTATATTGGACTAATAAGTTAGCATAATTTTATCACACGTTTTGCAAATTCATTTCTTTAATTGTAAAATATTTTAAGTCGTTTGATTTTTTGCATTATAATTTTTTAATTGATTGATCATTGATTCTGTCAGCTAATTTGTTGATTGCTTGATTGTATAAACTTGATTCTTTAGACATCGAAAAATAAATAAATAACATTATGTGAATTTAAGGGTACAGAAACGTTGATGTTGTTCCAGTAAAGATCTAATTTTCACTTTATGAAAATGAAACAATTTTCGGCACTTTAACGAATCACCCTAGTTAATCTGCACATTACCTAGATAATCTGTAGAATAACTGAATTCTGCACTTTACCCGTAACATATATATATATATATTTGGAATTTTTTTTTATTATTGCAGAAAATTGTGAAGATGATATGATTTTGGAAGTCATCATTTTGGCTGGTACATTTTCAGCTGAAGAAGTATGTGCCACCACATTATTGGAGTCTGGCATCATAAAGCATGTCATAGAGCATTTGAATGGTTAGTTTTTTTTTTTTTTTTTTTTTTAAATTTAATAATGATAAAAGCTGATCTGTTACATGGTAATTTGCATGGCTTAAAAAGATTTATGTTGTAATTTAATGCATTCATTTATTTTTTCCAGCCAAGCAAGAAGATGATGAAATTGTTCTCCACATTGTGTACTTATTCTATCAACTTATTTACCATCGTGCCACTAGAGAAATAATAATCAAAGAAACTCGTATCCTTTATAATTGTGTTGTTGTTATCGGCATTAGAACTATTAATGCTTTATTAATTTTTTTTTTTTTTTTTTAAATGGAAACTAAGGCAAAATTTTTTTAATGTTATCCATGTTTTTGTATAACTTTGTCTAAATAGAATACGAAAGTCTCTTTCAAGAATTAGATGTGATATTTTCATATAATATTTTCATTAACTTAATTAAACAGAAATCCCAGGATATTTATTGGACCTGATGCACGATAAGAATACGGAAATCAGGAAACTCTGTGATAGGAGTTTGGAGATTATATCTGTATTTTTGTTTTTCTCTCTTTAAAAGCCTTGATATTTTTAATAATAATTTTAATCCTGTAAAATTAAATATTATATATTTGTTGTGTAGGAATACAATGAAGAGTGGGCTAAAAAGATTCAAATAGAGAAATTCCGATGGCATAACTGCCAGTGGCTTGAAATGATTGAATCTCAGCAAATGGATGAAGCTGACTTTTATGGGGAAGATTCATACACTCCTAGGATTCAAGATTTTCTCAATCCATCAGATTTACTCTATGGCAGTGGTAAATGAAAAAAAATTTCCATATTAAAGAACTAGATTTTTAAATGTAGAATCTATTTATTCATTTAAATGGCTTAAAAATAAAATTTGGCAAAAAAATTCTACATCAAATATTATGTGTTTATTTTCTCCTCACTTCTCCATACTAGCTCCTCATATCAACACACCATAATTTAGAATTACGATCAAATTTTTATTTTAAAACAAATTGGCGAGTGAAGTATCTATAGTACGGGGAGGGAAGTATCTATAGTACGGGGAAGGGAAGTATCTATATAGTGGAAGGGGCGGGGGCAACTCCGCTCCGTTCTCAATTTCTATTGGTATATGGGCAAGTGTCAATGGCATATTACGGAGGAGAAATCATCTCGTGCTACAGTAGTACCGTGTCATCTTCTGCGAGCGGCGTAATTACGCAAATACCTCAATTATGCTTAGTAAAGGCCAGTCCAATTGATAGCTAACAAAGAGTGAACGGCTTTGTTCCGAACGTCATAGTTTGGTCGCGAAAACAACCCACGTTCTTTCTGGTTGTGAGTGACAGATGGTCGTAAATGGGGTCCCTTTAATGTGCGGAAAAAAAAATCGTCTCTGCCGGAACGATGTCGAATCGCACAATTTTTCTGGTAAGTGTTCTGTCAAACTGTTTTTTAATGGGTTCGCGAAAAGGACTCGTTCTCGTCTGGACGGGGCTTTAGTCGAAATATACTGCGCCATTTTGTAGCGAGTAGCAGAGCTAGAGCCTGTTCCAGAAAAGTTCTACTGCTCGATTCGCTTTTCTCGCACCTTTATACTTTGAGTATTTTCGAATATGTTTCGAGGATGCATGGTTTAAATAAGAGACAGCAAAGAGTTGGACAATTCCAAATTTTGAGTTCGGAGTTACAAGTGCATTATTTTGATTTTGAAGTTATGTGCCTTTCATATGGATGTACATAAATATGGAAAAGAAACAAAAATAGATAATGAGTGAAGATCGTTTAAAGAACAATGGGGATATCAATATTTCGTTATTGAGTCAAGTAATAAGGCCATGTGCATAATTTGCTATGATGCAATATCAGTTCTCAAAGATTGCAATATAAAACGTCATTATGAGACTAAACATTCTTTGAATGACTGCAAATTTACAGATAGTCGACAGTTAGAAAATTATGAATATTTCAAACATGGGCTGAAATCTCAGCAATTGTTGTTTAAGAAAGTAAATTTACAAGAAACTGCAACTGGAGCTAGTTTCCGCGTGGCTCTTTGAATAGCGAAGCATGGAAAACCATTTACTAATTGCGAATTAACCAAGGATTTCAGCAGCAGAAGAAATGCGCTCAGAAAAATCTAATTTATCAGTTTGTCTGTAAACACTGACTCGATCGAAGTACTAGATGATATTGCAAAATATATATATATGTGTGTGTGTATTAATTCAATTGTCTGGCAAAAATTGACTCAAGTGGTTCTCTTTGGCCATAGATGAGTTTACAGATGTTTTAGGTACTACTCAGATTGGATAAAAATTCTGAAGAGCTTCCTAAAAGAGTTTGTAGTATTCAATGCACGACCACATGAGAAGATATTTTTAAAGGAGTTGAAAATGCTGTTCAGAACAACAATCTTCAATGGAAAAAAATTGAACTGTATCACTACTGACGGTAGCAAAAACACGGGTGGAAAAAAATAAAGGTGTAAGTGATCTCGTATCAAGGCTAAAGTGAAGGTGGTTCAAAACCATTAATCGTGCATTGCATCATTCAACGGCAATCTTTGTGCGGAAAATGTTTGAATATGTCAGAAGTTTTAAAGCTAATCATATCAGCTGTTAATTATATCAGATCACATGCGCTCAATTATCGTCAAATGCGCTAGTTTATTAAAAGAATGGAGAAAATGACTTACCATAACGCTGTACGCTGGCATAACTGCGGAAAAATTCTAACGCGATTTCTTGAACCCCGAACAGTAATCGAAATTTTCTTGAATGAAAGCAATTGTCCTGTGGTTCAGCTACAAAACAATGCGTGGTTATAGCAGTTATCATTTTATACAAAATTAACTAAACATAGAAAAGATCTTAATTTAAAATGACAAGAAGAAAACTGGCTTCTGCCGGATTTATGCACTCATATATTATTTTCTTTCAATCACAATTGGCAAAAATTGTAAGTCAATTTTTTCATATTTTAGGGCAGTTGCAAACGACATCAAGATTTTCCAAAATCATTTTAATGCCGACATAGAAACCCTTGCCTCAGTACTTTAAATGAAAATGATTGATTTGTAGCAATGTTTTTAAAGAAAAATAATTAAATTCGCCATTACTTTAATTTTCTAAGAGTCTTTCACTCATACAGTTTAATCAGTTGCATAAATTTGTTTGTGACTTTTCTTTTTCCGCTTTCGAAACTACTTATCTGTGTGTGAAAACATTATCCAGAATGAAATATACAAAAATATTTACAAATCCAAGCTAACTGATGAACATTATGTTGATAATTATGCTGTATTAATACCGCTGTTGATAATTTCCTCTTGTGAACTTGATCCACAACTGTAAACAATTGTCGCGGAAGGTCACAGCTACATAAATCTCATTATTCATAAAAATAATGTTTAATTTCATTATATGAATTATCTATTTATGCCATTTATTGTAAGTTTTTAAGACAAATCTGACATTATTAATTATATTTAAAATGTTCAATTTCATTATCTATGCCAGTTACTGTATTTCTTAAGGGGTCATTATATAAAATTATGTGATTATTATTTTTTTTTTTTTTTTTTGTATGATTTACTTGCATTGTAAATTTTACAATGTAATCAAAACAAATTGTGGTGGGCCATATTTGTCCCACAGGCCATAATTTGAAGACCCTTGTTCTATATAACTGCTTATGAAATTACTAAGCTTTGCAATGGGAACACTATTTTGGTGGGACAATGCTGATTACTGGTTTGGAATGATCTCGGAGGATTAAAACATTTCTTCCATTTATATGCTTCTAACTTCCTAAAACTCATTAGAGAGACTGTTTTTATGAATTTATTTTCCTTGTAGCAAGTATAGACATTGTAACATTGTTTAGTTTATTATCTTTTGAACTGAGCATTTTTATTTATTGAAATGGCGTTGTAGAAAAAGTACTTGCGTGTAATAATGAATTATTTTCAGGAGCCTACGAAAGTTTATTAAGTGATGAAAGTCTTTCTCCTGATGTCTTGGATGATTTGCCATCTACAAGATCTGTTGAAAGTGCATCCAGCCGTCCAAAATCTCGTTATAAGAATAGGTAATCTTCTCCTTCCTATCATATTTTAATGATTTAATTTTCCATTTTAATGTAACTTCTCTACCGATAATAGACGATAATAGACTTATAACGGCTTTAGAAGAGGGCCACTTCAACGTGGACTCAAGGTGCTCTTCCATAATTGTGAAAGCGTTGATGGTGCAGGATTTTGGGAACACCCATAAATGCTAATTTTTATTTATAAAACCAATCGCGAAACATTTGCATTATATATCCCATCGTTGTTTGGGTACATGAAGTCCATGAATGGCTGCAAAGTGATCTCCAAGTAGCTGAACATAAACATTTCCAGTCAATGTTCGGTCGTGTGGACCAAATAAGTTTGGGTCCACTTCGTGGGGTATTATATAAATCGACTCAACCAGGCCCGGTTTTTCATCTAGGGATAACCGATAAAATTTAAGATGTCGTTCTGTCAGTAAAGGCACTCGAGTCGGTCTTCTGCTGAATCCCAAGAAAAGCCAAATTTCTTCGCACAGTTCTAACAGACAAGTCCCTTGTACGTCCCACATTGATTTCTGCGGTTATTTGACGCAGTGATGCTTGTCTGTTAGAATTTCAAGACTCTTTGCAGACGTCGCCGGTCTCGGTCGTTAAGTGCAGGCGGTCGACCACTGCGCTGTCCACGGTGGGATGTTATGCCTGAAATTTCATACTCGACACAGTGGATCTGTTGAATTCCCTAACGATTTCCGAAATGGCATGACCCATGCGTCTAGTCCCAACTAACATTCCGCATTCAAAGCCTGTTAATTCCCGTCGTGCGGTCATCATCACGTCAAAACCTCTTCACATGAATAACTTGAACAGAAATGAAAGCTCTGCGAAAGCACTGCGCATTTATACCTGTTCTACGCGATGCTACTGCCATCTGAAAATTTGCATATTGCTATCCCATGACTTTTGTCACTTCAGTGTATATATATGTATGTGTGTGTGTGTGTGTGCAAATAAGGTACTCTGGAGTATTATATAAAGAAATTAATATAAAATTCGAGAGTTCTCGAGTCTATATCGAATCTAATTTCCTGATCTGCGGCAGACCATAGTTATTACGCGGCGTGATAAACGAAACCACAAGGGTGTGCAAGAATCTCTGGCCTATTCAATCACTTCATAGTAAAAAGAAAAACAACACTTCTGGTCGAGTAGTCGCAGAAGTCTCTCTCATCAAAAAACCCTGTTTATGACAATAGAGGGAGGCTTTCCTCACTTTTTATTGGAGTAGACATTTTCAGCTCGTGTTCCAGCACCAATTGCGATGGAATAACTCATGGTCTAGTTCATATTCAATAATGATGCTGGAAGAATTTTCTCCCAATCCTTTCCTGACTCAAGACATGGCACCTTTAATAATCTTTTAAGTGGCCATGAAATCTTTCCACCGGATTTGTTTGCGGATGTCGAACTGAACTATGTGTTTACCTTGATCACAAATAACTTCGTCGTCAAATTACTTGTCAACGACGTTCCTAAATCTTACCGAACATTAATTCTATTGGATCAACTAGCGTTTCCCGCTCATCCAAAAATTATATTTTACGCCACGCGGCACTCGACGTTTTATTTGATCAACGATCATTAAATTCTTTAGACTTCCGAAATCATTAATCTCCCAAGAAGCCATCTAGCCATCCCACAAGATAGTTTCTTAATTCAAAAGTCAATTTTGTTCTTTGATTAAAATTTGGTCTAAATCTAACGGTAAAAAGGAAATTATTTGCGGCATCCAATCATTTTCATCAATTTGTGCCTAACGCGCTTGCCGTTTGAACAAAGAAATATCTATAGTTTGTGCGTCAAATTTTTGCATTTAGTGCTTATTTCGCATGGGTTTCTAGCATTTTCGCTACGTATTAAACCTACACTGGACGTCTCTGCTACGTTTGTTAACCTCAATTTCTTTAACCCAAATGCTCGTTCGATTTCTTCTCATTTTCTTTCTTTTCCTCGACTAGCTTCACGTTCTTTTAAGATTGCATCTAAACGACATTTAGAAAATTTCTCGTCAACATTTGGGAAATTTTTTAATTTTTTTTTTAAATATCAATCACTATATATGTATGGAGTATCTCAATCCCTAAAGCCTCAGAGACAGGCCTATCGGTCTATATTAGTCTCAGCCTATATTAGACCTATAACAGCTCCAAAAAGAGTGCCACTTTCAAATTCATGGGAATACTTTAATTTTTTTTTACAAGCACTATAATATATATATACAAATAATGAACATATATTATTTGGGTTATTATACAAAGAAATTAAAAGTTTTATCACGTATACAATTCACTCCAAAGTCGGCGATTTTCAAAGTTCTCGAGTCTATAACAAATCTAATGCACCCGATCTGTGGCAGACCTTAATTATCACATGACATGATACACAAACCACAAGGGCTCACTTTGGAAACAGGCGGAATCTCAATCTATTCAGTCACTTTAGAGAAATAAAGAAAAACAACACTTCTTGTCGACTCGTCGCAGAACTCTCTGTCTCTTCTTCACCAAAAAAAGAAAATCCATTTTAAGACAATCTCTTAAGGGGGGTCAAGGTCAGCTTCCCTCACTTCTAATTGGGTAGACATTTCTCAGCTTGTGGTCTATCACCAATCATCATGGAACAACTCATGGTTTAGTTCATATTTAATCTAGTTATTTTGACTTGTGAAAGTTGCACAGATGTTCGCTAATTTCCTGAGTCTCATTATACATGATACCAAATATTTGCCATCAGATTTGAGTGATAGATTGTTCTCATTAAAAAACACTAATTGCATGCAATACAACTACCCACAATGCTGCTTGTCTGATATCAGATTTGAGTAACGGATTATTATATACTTGTAAATAACATACATTCCTCTCTCCTGGGAATGAAATGTCAAAATTCTTCTCATATGAAAAAATGCTACATTAATTAGAATTTCAGTATTAATTCAGTGATGTCTCAGATTACCTCTTTTGTAAAATTATTTATTATAAATATTTTATGTAGACAATTATTCAGTAATTTAGTGTCATTTTCATTTTGAAATGGAAAAGTTTTTATATTGTGTGTCAGAAACAAATATTCAAATGACATAAATGTACATTTAAATTTATTATGTAATTTATCTGATGAAAAATGTTTATTCTTTAAAACAGTAAATTATTATTTTTAATTTTTAGATATAAAAGTATTTTTAAGGTTTACAAAAATATGTAAAACATGTGCAACAACATAATTTTTGTGTCGACAACCAAGAAGTCATAAGTAAAGGGCTTGTTTTAATGAGTATAATGAACATTTAGTAGGAAGATGATTTGTATGCATATATCAGGAACAAAATGCTACAGGTGATGTGAGGGCAAAATGAAGCAGGTATCAACATGAACAACGTAAGATTATAATTTAAAAAAAAGAAGTATCAAAATCACTCTTAAAGACATTCTATCCATATTTAAGTGAGTTTTTCATGTAATGTGGCTAGAAGAAACCATCGATAGGACTTTATATGTGGTAGATTTATTGGCAAACTTGAGGAGGTGCATAATATAACAAACATAGCTTAAAAATTTTAAATTGTCAAAACTCATTTACTGTGCTTGGGAAAAACTTTCAAATCACTAGTACATCTGCAAAAAAAGTTGATAATGGTTGCCCACGAAGAACAATGTCAATGGCCAACATTGATCTGAACTAGGATAACAATTATTGTGCTTTTACTCTGATAAGATGCAGGTTGTTTGCCTATTGTCCTAAATAGTACATCTCCTTGACAGCTGGTCATCAGCAGTAGCCTCAAAATTTAGATGGAAGTAGTGTTATCAGAGATTGTTATTATTAGCAAATCATCCTCTCCCATGTGCATCTGTTCCTAGGTCCCATTGGTGCTGACTCTGCTTTTATGAATGATAATGACAGGCTATAAATGGAATCATGCTTTTAAGGAGCTCATAGAAATTTATGTTATTATTAGAATAGGCCAGTGTATTGCCATAATTTAAATCCTATAGAATGTGTGGTATGCTCAAGAAGATGCCTTTTCACACTATTTTATCTGTCGAAGAACACTCAATAACTAAACAAGATGCTTATTGAGAAATGGCCACACTTTTCTTGCCTTAACAGTGTTGGTTAATTTGATGTTGCATATAAAGAGATGGTACCAAGCAACTGTTTCAATTAAGAGAGACATTTGTTGCTCTCCATTAGAGATAAGCATTTATACCAACAATACTCTTTTGATAAAGTCTTTCTTTATTTGATTGCATAATATATACATTCTATTCAGTTTTCATTGCTATGATTTCTTCATGCTTTAAATATAAAATGCTGTCTCCAAAGTGTTTTTATGAGTATGGTTAAACAAAATTGTCAATGTTTAAAGTTTTTATACCTGCTATTTTAAATTAGTTATGGTTTTAAAGTATGTATTGTTAATTTTACTAAACCAAACATGAACTTGATAAGGCTTTAGCACCTCTTTCAAAGAAGAAAATATTTATTTAAATAGACTTCAAACTTTGGTTTTAAAACATATAGAAATGCATTATATATTACAAGAAGTTGTATAATATTGCTGAAATATTAATACTATAATTATTATATCATGCTTCTTGATTTTATTTTTAAATTTTCATTTTGTATTTATTGTTTGAATTCATATTATACACTTCAGTGTTGTAATACCTGAAAAATAATTGAATATCATTAAATAATATATTAATTATCAATTTAATATTTATATTTCTTTTACTAAAAAGTTGTGTGCATTAAGTATTTGTGCAAGATGCATTTTTATCACATTTTCCAATTATAATTAAAACTCATTTCAAATAAAACCAAGTAATATATATCTAATTTTTATAAATAATTGTACTATAGATAAATGATGAATTGTTTTATATTTTCACTTACAGGTTAGTTGGAGCAGAATAATCGTTAACTATGGAATATGTTACTATCTGTCACTTCATTAGTACGTCTCTTTGATCCACTTTGCGCATTACACCCACTGTATTCAAAATAGGACATTTATGTAGAATACAACACAGATTTTTTTTACCTTAATTTATATATAATATTTATTTATGCAGCCTTTTTTACAGTTGTATCATTAAATTATTTTTATTTATTGATGTGCAATAAACATTGTTAACTGCTTCATTTTTTTGTTCTTGAAACTGATTTTAAGAATTCACCATCGTTAAAAAAAAATGTTTTACTTTTTCCTCTGCACATATAAAATATAAAAATTAACATTCATGCAATTCAAAATTGTTGTTTAAGTATTTAGTCTGTATAGCATTTCTATTATTTTAATATTATATTATTTTAACTAAATAAAATTGCAATTATAATGTGTAAAGAGCATTAGTTGTAACTGAAATATTACTCTATTCATTGTTTAAGCTCTAACTTTTTCTTTTCTTTTCTTTTAAAGTTTTTGTGCAATTAAAATAATGTTAAAATTGAATTTCTCCTTTAGTTATAATTACATAGAAATTTTTTTTTTTTATGTAAAAATAATTTCAACATAAGATATTATTGATAATATAAATGCTTTTCATGAATGATAAATATTAAACAAGAAAATTAAATGTAATTATGTTTAAAATTTAATTATCGCTATAACATCTGTACTCTAAGTGTGCTTCTAGAAATTTACTTAAATCTTATATAGAATTTTCATATTCTATTGACACCATTTTAACAGTCTACCATCATCCATGTGAGCTTCTCATATATATCCAAACTATCTTTAATTTAATTAGAAATAGACTAACAGATTTATTTTTCATTGACAAGATGGAAATAAAATATCTTGAGAGATAAATAATTTGTACTCCAATTTTAATTTGGATAAATTGAAATATAACAGCATGTATCTTTTACACGCTATGAATATGAACATGCATTTCAAATCACCTAGCCAACTAATCTAGCTTTGTGGCTTATTGCCCTTCTTGATATAGCAGCCATTGATGCTGTGCAGGTTTAGTGTTGTGTATGTACCAAAATTGGTACTTTGCAATTTAATTATACAATTGAGTTTTTTTTTTTTTTTTTTTTTTATACAAACAAAATTGTTATTTATTTTTCTATTTATATCACATTTTATGTGGCGTTTTATCACAAATTTTTTGGTATAGCAAGCAACATATTTGATTCACACAAAATAAATAATTAAGTAAAATCAATTCACATTTATAAGCAAATTTACAATGTATATTATTCTTATGCAGTATTATTTTGGGATGTGCTTAAATAATTCAGTGTAGTATAATGCTTGGAATCCATGTGTCGAATGAGATCAATTTTTCTTTGAAATGTCCGACTGCACTTATTGCAGGAGAAAAGGTTTGAATCCAGAATGCTTGCGACTGTGAGTGATAAGATTTGAAGACTGACTGAATGCTTTGCCGCAAATTTCACATTTGTGAGGTTTTTCACCTGAAAATAAAAAAAAAAAAGGATTAAAGTTTTTATGTTCATTATAGGAAAATGATTAAAAAATGTATTAATTTAAAATTTTATTGCAAATGCATTTTTTTACCATTTGTATTGCAATCCATTGCTTTCATTCACTTTTACTATTAAGTAAATAACTAACATTATTTTATTTTTATATTGTTGCAATGTTACATATTCTATTTAGAGTGTACATAATCATCTGAACAGTAGTTTTTAAATGCAAGTTTATTTTTTGACTTACTAACTTATATTATTTTAGTAACTTTTCATTAGATATTTTAAATATCATACAAAAATATCAAACTTATTTTTAATATTATAAAAAATATTTTAAATATTTAGTTTAATGATTTGAATTCTGATATTCATACCCTTAAAAATATTTTATTTACTTTCAGTTTTTTAATCTTTTTTTTTTTTTTTTTTATCCTAAGCCTGTCTCTTGGTCATTAGTCAACGAGTAGCCCAATACAGTAAAAAAACGACTAAAATATTCACCAAAGGCATTGATAGCAACACAAAAAGGGATGCAGTAAAAAACAGTAGAGCATATGATGAGGTGATCTCTAGTCAGGGGCATGCCATAGTTACAAAGGGATAGATATCTGTATCGGCCAATCCTATTCTATACAGGTAGCTCTGTAAATAACCATGGCCCCTGACAAGTCTAAAGCAGGCCACGACACTGCTCTAGGCTAGGCACTGGGAATTTTGGTCAACTTATTCTGTAGGGGAATTCCACTTTTTTTCTCAGAAGCCTTCTCTGTATACAGAATTTACTAGAGAAGGATATATATATGCTTTATATGCCACAAAGACAAATGAGGATCAGGTTGCATCATGTGTGATCTATTCTTGGCCAACATATCAGCCTGCTCATTTCTATATATCCTGCAATGGCTTGGAATCCACTACAGAGCAATGAATTTCTTGGTGTTCAACAGTTTATCTTTAATATGCAGTTCCTAGAAATCTCACATTCTCAGTGAATCAAACAGTTTTGAAAACTATATGTCTTTTCAAGATTTATTTTATTTTTAATATTTTGTTGCTGAATGCCAATAGTTGTATATGCATAGTGTAAGACATTACTGTACTCTTACCTGTATGTATATAAGTATGTTTTTCATGTCAGACTTTTGATGAAACTTTTTTCCACAATATGTGCAAGAAAATGGTCTTATGTTGAGATGAATCAGTTGATGGGTTGTTAATGTTGATGATCTCTTGAATGATTTTCCACACTGTAGGCACGTGAAAGATTTGGAGCTAGTTGAAGACGTTCTAATGTGATCTTTTATCATGAATTGTGTCCTGATCATAAAAGAAAACGAATTTTGTATAAGTATTTTGAAATGAGCTTTATTCTTAAAAATAAAATTTTTGGAAAAAAATTATACATATTTTTAGCAAAAATTTTTTAATGGTTACAAAACTTATTAAAATTAAATAAACGTGTTTTACTTATATTTTTTGTAGTCATAAAACTGATATCTAACTACTAACTAAACTTGCCATAGTGAATTCATGTTTGCCTTATAATAATGCAAGGTAGCTCAAGATGCTCGTTTGGTCCAGCATTTAAAATTAATTTTCACACGTGTTAATTGTGGTTACAAACAAATACAACTATGAAATACATGCTTACTTGGGATAATCCGTTGAGGGATTAAACCCATTAGAACCAATTTACTATTGTTTTCAGAAGAAAAATACCTCAATAGGTTTTTCTGCAGAAAATTCATGTCAGAATTGAATGAAATAGCTGAATGATCGAAGAATTTACAAACCAGGGGTTTCAAAAATGCTATAAGAATTGGCTTATATTAGCTATATACAAGGTAATATTTAATTAAACTACAAACTTTAACTGAATTAACTCTCGAGTCGTTGTAGATAGTACTACAATTTTTCAATTGAAAAGAAAGTGGAAAAAGGAATTTAATTGATATGGTTTTAAAAGCGGCAACCTTCAGAGGTGATAAGAATAACGCAGCCAAGTCACAAAAATTGCCAAATTCCAGGAGTTTCTTGCAAATGCATCAGTTATGTACGTTTTGAGGCTATAATATGTAATAGTAAACCAAATCTTTCATATGATCCCATAGATGGAAATCATATAGATCCATATCTCATGAATAAGGTGTTCAATGCAATGCACCAGGATAACTGTTTGGGTATTGATACGCGATAACTCGGGTTCCAAACTCACTGTTAGTGGTGTCAAACACACTGCGTGTTCTCTGCGTCAAGTACCGTCCTGTATGAACCAAATTAACCAGTGTTCATACCAGATTATGAATTTGAAGGGGGTAGTGGAGGAAACGACAGTCTCAGCATTACCTTTTACCTTGTTCTCAGCAAACCACATAAATACCAATTTTCAGCAATAAAAATACGATATTCTGTTGAATACGTCACTTTGGAGACATTTTCAAAATAGCTTGGAACGGACAAGAAACTAATTCCTTCTATGCCTTTTCTCACTGTACGCATTCGTAGCGCCATCTAGTGAGACCCTTAGAATTATTTCAATTAAAAAGCCGTAGGTTAATTAAGTCACTCTTCAAAATGCTAAACAATCGTAATAGTAACGGTACCCGGATTTTTTTAATTCTAGGAATTTATTTTAAGCGATTAGTAAAGCTATCTTAGCAATGTGAGAAATTAAGATAATTCTGAAAACGAATCTTCCGACACGAGTCTGAATGAATTGAAAAAGAACGAGACTTCTTCTTATCATTTGAACGAGTTGTAAAGAACAAGATATTTCTGAACGAGGTCGGAACAAATCTTCTGAAACGAGTCTTCTTTGATTAATCACTTCGGATCAATGTGAATTTCAAAAAAAACTTTTTGAATTCTAAATTGTCTTTATATAAATATTTATTTGCTTTTTCACACTAAATAAAACAGTCTGGTTGACTTTATTCCCATATCTCACACAATTGTTGGGATAGGAAGCTAACTCTGCAATTTACCACCAGGTGGCACTGTCAATCAATGTCGTATAGTTCATAACCAATTCTTATACATATATACCATATAAATGATAATAGCTGTCAATGTTTTCAAGTTAAAGGAACAAGCAGGACTTTAATAGGCACCTTGTATATATATATAAACAAAATATATAAATAAATGAACAAATATATACATATATATTTTGTTTATTTATTAATTATAAAGCACTTACTTAACCATTTGAAATGTAGCGATATTTTTATTTGTAATGAATGTGTCATAAATTTAAATACAATTGTTTGCTATGCGTAAACGTATTATTTTTATAATTCATAAACTATTATTAATTTATCATTTTATCACTAATGTTGGAATCAAATTCAGGAGAACTTACCAACTTAACAAATTCAGGAGATTTCTGAACAACACTTTTATTTCGGTTTTCGCTTGTTGATTGATATTGCTTATCGATTTGAGTTATGGGCAACAATGGTTTTGAACTGGAAAGTTTATTTTCTGAAAACTGTTTTACGGTTTCCACTGTTTCGTCTTTCCTGAAAGGATTGTTCATTCCTTCGTATGCCATCAAATGTCGTTCACTAAACGATGGGATATTACCACTGTGACTATTTAAAACGTAACTACCTTGGTTTCTTTTGATATTGATGGTTGTAAAGCACTTGGCGCATGTTCTGTTACTAACATGGAAGTAAGTTTCGCATGTGGACGCACAGTACTTGCAACTGGAGTTCTCATTGGTTGGTGGTCTCTCAGTTTCTGGAAACGCTGGTCGCCAAAGACGTGTACCATTTATTTGATGCTTTTTCAAAGGATTGGGACCTCTGGATAAATATGGATTCCATGTATTGTAGGGGTGATACGCTAATTTAGATGACCAGTCTCTGAAAATGTCCACTTTTGATTTCGTGCTTAGGTTTTGCGAATATGGAACGAAATGGCAGCACAGGCGCAAAAAGTTCTGAAGGTTGTGCTCTGACATTAGTTCTGGAATTCGATTTGTGGAAAGGATGTCTTGTGGCATTTCTTGTTTGGGCAGCATGGAGGATATATCTGCAAAAGATATAAACAATATAGATAAATTGATAAATAAAAAAACCCCAATGATTTTCATTAATATATTGTAATTTGAATAATTTTGAGATTGCTATCAGTAATCAAGTTGAATAGTGTTATAATTTATTAATCAAAGTCTTAAGTGTAATATCGAACAATAGTTAATACTGTTGGGATTCTAAGTGTCCGGCAGTGCCGGACCGACACCCTATGAGTAGTCCGCTCATGGAGTAAAGGGCAGCTTCTGTTGTGATGGAGCACCCGTAGGTAGAAATCTGATTTGACTCCAGAGTCGGTGAAGAAAGTGGACAGTGCCTTTCGGGACAACCTTTAGGAGAACTACCCACATTTGCGTATCGTATGGGAGAAAATCAGAAAAACTCCCACCATATAGTTCGACTCACGAGGCAAGATGTTGAACATCACAAACGCCATTGAGTCTCCTCTTTTTGAAACAGTGTATACAACAAAAGCCGCCAGCGGACTGAACCTCAACCCCTCATGCTCGCGGCCTAAATGGCCGAGTGTCTAGTGCTCTGGAGCTCGGTGTCACAGGGTTTCACGTTAGAGTCCCGGTGGTGGCATGGATGTTTGTAGTGGTTCGAATCCATTTTAAGTCGTAGGTCTGATCTCATATGACTGTAGAGCGTCACGGAGCCCAATCAAACTTCTCACCCACATCATTTCCAAACTGTATAGTGGCAACTCAGTTCTAGGCACAGTGATGTGTTGTGGTGTAGTAATAGTAGTAGTAGTAGTAGTAGCCCTAATGCTCAAAGCGGTGCACGTTGCCACGAGTCAAGCATCATTGGTTTTCTTATAATATTGGATGGAACATGACAGACTCGGCCTACTTTCAATTGCTTTTTGGTTATTTTCACCTCGTTGTCTGCATATTATTACCACAAATGAAACGTTTCTTTTAATGGGCCACGCTATCAGTAGTACATACACAGTAGTTGTTGTTGTTGTTGCTTATCCCCTTGATTTAGAAACCTAAACCAAGTCCAGTAGATCATGCTGCATCAATAGATCGTAAACTGTCACTCCCCCTCATTCAACAGTTGCCTCACAGAGCACCAATACAATCGATGAGATGAGAGGAGACGCGATGGCCGAACAATGACAAAGGGTATATGTCTTCTCGTCTCCATTGAAGGCCCAAACTCTTAGTGTGGCCAGTCCTTAGTCTAGCTAAAGCCGTTTGAGCAGGTCTAGGACAGGAGCACTGCAAGGACATACCAGGATATTTAACGGCGTACCATGCATGAATGGGTGGCGACCTCAAGAGGTATTCACTCTGGCTAAAGTCATGGAATGAACCTCTGTAGCTAACAGATTGGTAGAAGAAGCTTTGGGAAGTTCGCAACCTTCCCTAGCGAGCAGATCAGCAATTTCATTTCCGTAGATGCCCACATGGGAGGGAATCCACTGCAAAACACCGATCCCGATCTGGTCCAAAACAGCTAGTTTAGAAACTATATCCTGCCCTAATTTGTCCAAGATGCTTGGCCAATCTTTCAAATACTGTATTGAGCTCTTACTATCAGTCAGAATCAAACATCAGGGTACTTTAAAATCTAAAGCTAGGCTCAGAGCTTCGCTTATAATAAAGAAACACAGCAGTGGTTTATTAAAAAGAAACGTAGTTGTAAGGTTGACCATAGTTGTAGGTTGCAATACTCAACAAGGCTCAAAGTTCTCAGATATTAATCTTCTTAAGTATTTATGGAATGAGCTGTAACAAAATCATCAAGTTTTATTAATATTACCATCATGCTCTTGATGGATTTATAGTAAATGCAAAAATTTCTGAGCAACGATACTATCATCTTGCTCTCGGTATTTTACTGAAAACAACACTTTACTCTTAATCTAAAAGATTCGAGACTTCTACATTAAATAATTATCCTTAATATTTTCAGTATTATATGCTAAAAACAAATAATTCTTTAACCTCATCAATTAAAATGCAAAAATAAAGGCCAATGAGTAAATATTGGAAATTGCTAATTTACTATATTCTCTTTCGTATATTGTGCAGATAAAATAAATAATAATAATAAATAAATTTAAAAGTATTAAAACGTTTAGAGTTAAAAAACGTTACTGCCCTCTTTCAGTTCTACTAAATGTTTTGCATGTTTAATGTACAATAATAATGCATATAATGCATGTTTCATTTAAAAATGAGTCAATGTATTTAAATAATTTTTTAAAAAAGTGAAATAATTCTGTTTAACGTAACTCCGACAAACACAAATACATGTATTAAGCCGTCAGAAAATTTTTTATCGGTACAATCTGTTCATGTTTTAATATTAATATTTTTAAATATACTCTTCTGATTTAATACGATATCATTTGGGAAAAACGTATCTGTTCTGATTTTGCTCATAGATAGCTGTTTTCAGTTACACGTGTTGGCATTTAAAGTACAGAGCTCTATCTGGTATTTTAATAGACAAATAGTAACTTGTAGTAATTAGTAATTTTACAATAAACAATTGAGTAGTTTAAAAAAAATCATTGAATAAAAACTGATCATCAGGCTATCTGTATTTTTATTCCTGTAAAAAAATATGATCTTGAAAGTCGTGCAACATACTTTGAGAGCATGCTCGTGAGTTAAATTTTTTATAATTAAAAGATGTTTAGATGGAATATTTATTTGGGTTTAAAAATCAGTTTTAATAAGGAACATGCTTTTACTAAGCCTAACTTCGTGATATACCAGACAAATGTTGAGTCAGAGCTGTATTCGTGGGCGCCATTCATTTACTGTTTAGTTTAATATTTATTTATATTTCGAATTTAATATTTGTTATTATTTATTCATTAAAAGCTGTTTTTATTTTTTGTTGCGTTTAAGATATGATTACCCTGGTTATATAAAATTTAATTTTTAATTAAATTAATTAATTTTTATTTTAATATTATCTCAATATATTAAATTATTTATTATTTTATTTTACTTTTTTCTTATATTGCAGCATAATTAATAGTATATTTAAAAAAATTTGTATTCTTTTTTTGGAAAATGTAGAAAAATAAATTAAAAATTAGTTTTTTTTTTTTTTAGTTTAATACTTATTTATATTTCAAATTTAATATTTGTTATTTTTTATTCATTAAAAGGTGTTTTTATTTTTGCTACGTTTAGATATGATTGGTTTGATTATTATAAAAATTGTCGATAATAAAAATAATTAAAAATGATCGATTTCATTATGATTGTATACTATGATGAATAGTTTTCTATTGGATTTTTTTTAATTTTAATTTTTAATCTTCATTGTAATTGTTTTTCAATGAAAGTTACTAAGTTGAATATATTTTTATTTTCTGAAGTCTCATATATATTTGTCCATGCTTGGATTTGATTCGATGTCTAATTCGTCTGAATCGTCTGAAGACGATTTAGACGAATATTTATTCACAAAATCAATTTTTTTCGTATAGAGTTTATTCGTATAATGTTTTAATTAATATTAAACTTAAAAAATATTTTTATCTTAATAATATTATTTTATTTTACTTTTTTATTATGCCGTTGTTCTAATGTATCTGGCAATACAGAGACAATTCATCTTTATGCCATAAGCAAGGGCTGTTACTCATTTAGCACTAACCGGGGCACGCTTAGCTTGAAGACATACTATGGATGCGAAAAGCATTGCTCCCACAACGCTCTACGATCCTTTAGAGTGGGACCTACGGTTTAAAGTGCATTACGAACCACTACAAACATCCATGACACCATCGGGACTCGAAATCGAAACCTGTGGTACCGAGCGCTAGAACGCTAGTCACTCGGCCACCTGGCTCCACTTTCATTTTTTTTTTTATATTAGAGCATATTTTAATAAGTATTTGAGCATAATTAATAGCATATTTAAAAAAATTGTCTCGTTTTCGTTTTTGGAAAACTTTGAAAAACAAATTAAAAATTAAGTTTTTTTTTTTTTAGTAAACAAATTAAAAATTAGTTTTAAAAATCTTTATATCTATATATATATATACGAGCAATTAATGATCAAATTTTTATTTGATATAAAATTTCCCAAAAATTTAATACATCACAATAAGACAAAAATAAATAAATAAATAAAAATATCGATAATAAAATAAAAATTAAAATATAAATAAATAAAAATATCGATAATAAAATAAAATTAAAATATCGATAATTATCTACTTCAAAGAAAATTGGAAACAAAAGTAAAAGAATGAAAAACACTTACTATGTTTTATTTGGCTCGTGTTAATTGCAAGCCTTTCAGAAGCCAGCATGTTCGAATGAGCACTCTTGGTATCGCAGGAAGTTCTCTCCGCACTTCTGTGGTGCAAAGACTTTTTCTTGATGAGAAACGATCGCGGCATCTCACTGATCCTCTGATGCAATTTAAACGAAGCGAGCAGCCGTACCGTGGTTTTATATTTGACAGCTGTTTCTGTTGCCATTACGATTAAGACATTCTTTTTTTACCACACTTATCGGATATATGGTGCTGCCCTCTAGTGATGCCATTCTAAGTTATTGTTATTTTATTTTACGATGTTATTTTACGATATTCTAATTCTGATGAAATTCCAAATCATGATGTATCATGATCGAAATCTGATCATTGAATCATGATTGAAATCTAATCATGATGCATTTTATGATATAAGTTAATTGAGTCTGATTATGTTTATTATCTATATCAATATTTTTATTCTGTTGAAATTTATTATCAAGCCAAATCAAAATGAATCATATATGCATTATATATTTTGTGAAATAAGTTCGTTAAATAAAAATAAAGCAGTAATATATTATATAATTTTTAAGAGGAATAATAGATTATTTTAAATTATTTTAAAAGCTATTTTTTTTTTTTTCTTTTTTTTTTTTTTTAAAAAAATTTTTATGTTTAGTAATTTAAAAATTCCTTTTCTTTCTGTCAATTTTATGCTTTTCTTAAAATATATATATATGTGTGTGTGTGTGTAGTTTTAGTATCAGCTGAGAATTTGACAACTGGGATACGGTTTCTCATTATAAATGCATTTTAGCTAAGTGCAATTGCAAAATAAAGAATAAATATATTTTTTCAAATATTTTCGTTTTTATGATTAAAATTTTTAATGGGTAATTTCGTTTAGTGGTGCATGAAGTGCTAATAATAAATAGTATTGGCATTTCGTTAGAAAGTATGCATGCTATCAGATGCTAACATGCCTTTATTCCATCTCATCACAACAAAAGCTGCTGGATTGAGCTTTGGTTCTGGATTTGGATCTTCTTAAGAAAAATAGCTTTTATCCCATCTAATCACAACAAAGCTACTGGATTGAGCTTTGGTTCTGGATTTGGATCTTAAGAAGAATAACCTTTATACCATCTTATCACAACAAAAGCTGCTGGATTGAGCTTTGGTTCTGGTTTGGATCTTCTTAAGAAAAATAGCCTTTATCCCATCTTATCACAACAGAAGCTGCTTTATTGAGTTTTGGAAGTTCTGGATATGGATCTTTAAGAAGAACACACCACACTCAAAAACACGTCCGATTCTAATCAGAACAAAAAAAAATGAGAAAGAATGGAAAGTAGAAGTTCTTAAAAGATTATTCTCAAGATTGTTTGCAAATCCTTCTAATTGAATAACAACAACACGAGAATCAGATTCTTATAGTAACGAAAAGTGCAGCTTTCGATATAAACATCGAATGTTAAATAGCTTAAAAATTAATTAATTAATTAATTAAATAATAAATTAATTCTGACAACTTTTGAATAAGTCTAGCTACCTTCCATAGCGACAACTGTTGTGTTTCTTTGTGTATTGAGTTGGCAAAAAAGTTTATTTTGGTTTTCGCCATGCTTTTGAAATGGTGAAAACCAGAAACAACTTTCTTTGCCAACATAATATTTGGAAAATTGCTTATTTTTCTCTCCATAAAAAAATTCAGTCAATTTTTTTTTTCAGCAGAAAGCATTTATGGATGATGGTTTCATAGAACTTATTTTTTTTTATAAAAATTTCAAAAAAATTTTTTTAATCCACACATTGTACTCGAGGGCCTCAAGAAATTCTAAGGATTTTTAACGTATGATTCACAAATTAATGGTAAGAAATTATGGTGCCTTTTATTAATCTTTGTTTTTACCATGGCTCTTTTATGCAAAAACCTATACCTAGATATCTTTTCTAGGTTAGATCTCTTCTTTCATAATTTTGGTTTTAGGTTTTATTAGGTCTTACTCTTTCTAGATAATAAAACTAAATTTAATTAAAAAAAATTTTAAAAATTAAATACTTAATCAATTTATTTATTAATTATTTTATTTTATTAATTATTTATTTATTTATCAATGAGTGTTAGAAGATAAAAAAAGGCCTGGAATATTATAAGACAAGTGTACATAACTATGCAAAGACATGGTATATCAAGATTTAAAAAGTCCATATTTCCTGATATATGGAAAATTTCATTTATTAATATGGCTAGCAGGTAAAGGATTTTTTAATGATCTATGACTTTATTCTAGGCTTTTTTTCGTCCTCTAACATTCACTAATAATGAACACGAATTAATACTAATACTTTTAATTTATTAAATTTAGATAACCTATTAATTAAATTAGTAATTAAATTATTGAATTCAAATTTAATTAATCTGAAATTTATATATATTTTATATATATTTTGTATTATTTTATATTTTATATTATTTTTTGTTACACTGAAATTTATATATATTTTATATTATTTTATACTACATATTTTATATTATTTTATGCTCTATTTTTATATCTTATATATTATATTAAAACTTCAACAGCAATAATAATAAAAAAAAAATGGAACTATATAAGCATATGGCTCACCAAAGAAAAAAATGAATAAATGTTTATTATACACGATACGAACTATATTAGGTAATTATTATTATTATTATTTTTTTTTTTTTTACCATTGAAAATTATAATTGGGAAATTATACGTCATTATGAATTATTGGTGATAAATTACGCTTAAAATTTACATTAAACATTCCACGTCAGTTGAAAATTATAGTGATCAAGAGATGATGTTTGCAAGATTCATAAAGATGATATTAAAATAAGAAACATTTTGTTGAATGTTTGTTTGAAATCTTTATGTATTCCTTTATCAATGTTTTTTAAATATTGCCACAATAATTAATCATGTAATCAGAAGATTAAATTGTCCTTCATCTGCGCAGTTGAAATCTGGCAGAGTCACTGGCAATATTTTTCTTATTCCTGTACTGATAAATGTTATCGCGGGAAAAGCTTAAGGAAAACCGAACAGATGTTTCTCAAGATTAAAGAGCAAGATTATCTCGCAGCACAGGGAGAGAAAGGATCACCACAAGTATTTTGCAATCATGGCAATTTTTTTCTAATGCTTAAAATTAGAAATACTTATAGGAGAAAAAATTATAGCTGGCATTATAAGTAATGTCAGTTTCTTATTCACCATTTTAAGTTTTGGATTAATGTAGAAATTCTTGAAAACAGCATACTGTAATTCGCGCGTGTTACATTTCAAGCACTTTCGGTTAAATTAATCGAGAATAGAAATTTTCATCTTTTTCTTTTTTAAAATTTCTATATATATTTATTTTAAAGTTTTTTTTTCCTAATGCAGCTGGCAAACACTTAGACAGCTTGGTCTTGGATGCCTTAAAGCAAGCGCTGCACAGACGTACTCACTTTGCATTACCCAGGGGTGCGTGTAACTTGAAGATAAGCCACGGACGCGGAGCAACAATGCCCCCCAACGCTCTACGATCCTGTTAGGACCGGGACCTACGTTTTAAAGTGGATTCGAACCACTACAAACATCCATGGCCCCGCCGGGACTCCAACCCGAAATCTGTGGTACCGAGTGCCAGAGCG
Source organism: Caerostris extrusa (assembly GCA_021605095.1). Classification (NCBI taxonomy): domain Eukaryota; kingdom Metazoa; phylum Arthropoda; class Arachnida; order Araneae; family Araneidae; genus Caerostris; species Caerostris extrusa. The sequence goes on along the minus strand of BPLR01000127.1, from coordinate 93,173 downwards.
CTAGCCACTCAGCCATTCAGGCCCCTTATTTTAAAGTTAATTATTCAATTTTTAAAAGGGAAAATTCGAATATTCTCCAAGCATACTCGCATTTTTACATTTGCATCTTTTCGAACGTTTAGTGTATCACTCATTCAAATTTGGCCATGGCTTTGAATGATAATGGAATAAACTGATATTGGAAAGGCAAAGCTCTGGACGTAACTTCCCAATTTGAGTGCCGTAGGGGGAAAACCCAGAAAACTCCTACCAAAGAGATAGACCATCGATTCGAGGAAATACTTATTGAAACCTGTAATTTGGTGTGCAACAAACTCTTTTAATTTATAAACGATTAAAAGAGCGCTTTAAATTGAGTGTTCGGTCTCTGGAAATCAAAGAATTCCTATTAAATTTTTTTACGAAATATTTAAGAATTTCTCTATCTCATAAAAAAATGCTTAGGAATAGTTTAAATTTGCAGGTACAGTTAAATTCGATTATAGTAATTACTGGAAGGTTGGTATCGGATCAACTGGGATAAGAAGGCTTCACGTAAAAAGAATTATATGTAAGACATCTAGCACTTCACCCTGCCACCAAAATGAAAGGTTTAATTGAGCAAACACATGATAATTGACACACACACATGACAGCACAACAATCAGTGTAGATCTATACTCTTTACCAATTAATCTGTATTTTGCGAACTCAAAAAGATTGTTAGTTTAAAGGGAACAGTTAACCCTCTATTATTCCAGTCATATTTAAAAAAAGAGACAGACTTTGTCCAGTTTATGTGAACGAGCTGGTATCTCTTTTGATGGTCACTCTGAACCTGTATATCATATCTGCACTGTTATTGTTACACGTTCACTGCCGGTCTTTGAGGATATGTTGATAGTTATTGCCTCTCCGTTGAAATAGACTTTTCTCAAAGGTGACTTCTTTTTTATAACGTATATGATTGGAAAAGCAGTAAAGACACGATTATGCATATCATACTGATTACTAAGCGATAGTTCGTACCTTATAGAACCCTTGTATAAGGTACCACTATATATATATATAGTGGTATCTTATATAGTTCATATAGAATATTTTGGCTATGCGCCATCATCGCGTGATAGGCACTAGAGCTAAATTATTTCCACATTACGCGCTGGCGCGTGATGTGTAAAAATGATACAAAATAAAATAAATAACAGAATGCATTATTTTTAATCATACTTTATCACTAATATATTTTAATATAAATAATTATTATAAGTTGGGTACAACGATATACAATTCGAAATAACATGGGTACCTTGAGAAGGAATGAATTTTCATAGATGTCATAACTGCCATCACTCGGATACTCATCCAACAAATTTGCACAATCTCATCATGTGTTAGAAGCTTATTAAATTGAATTTTTTTTCTTCTTTGGGATGTGAAGTTCCTGCAGAACTATCATCTCTACTACTCCTGTTTCGACGTTTATTTTTAATAATTAATAAAGTTATGAATTCTGAACCCTATTTACAAGTAGCTGCTAACCTTTACTCCACGACAATGCCAGCGCACACACCTAACATATATTGCCGATTCAAGCGGAGAATAAATATTGCGATGCAACACGAGGTTGCCCACTGAGATAGTGATCAGTTATGCATTGATGACATTTTTGATCCAGTTGTTCGCTGGTATGTTTGATGATTCCTTCATCCAACAAGACGGTAATGCTAGACAACACAGAGCTCGGTTGATGGAGAACTACCATCGTGAGAAGGCTACTGCGCGTATAGATTGACTAGCTAGTTCTCCGTACTAGTACATGATTCAGCATGTTTGGAAAGACATATTTCTGCACTAAACTCACCAGTGTAACATTTCAGGGTCTTGAGATAGCAACGGGCTTTGCTGCCTTTCTGAGTTAATAAACAGTATCCTTTGAATATGGGGCATCGCTATAGTGTTTAGTGGTGATCAAACTACATATCGAAGCTGTTCACACTCTAAAATCAGGTTCTATGCATTTTGTATGTTGATATGTTTTGAGTATCTTCAAGACAGAAAATAAGCCTTTTGTTTTTCATATACGCCTAATTTGGGGAATACTGTTTGATTAATATTCTTACTGAATTTCGCTAAATTTCAATCAGCATAAAATTCGTTATGAAATTTTTGATCCAATTACTCGCAAGTTTAGTCGCAGGAGGATTCCTTCATGTTACTAACGAACGATAATGCTAGACCGCTTTTCTGATTTTTCCTTAATTTTTAGAAATCTACGTATCTTTTTTTTTTTTGGAACGTTTTTTAAAAATTCGTATATTCTGACACCGCCATTATGGAACTTGATAACATTTCTTCGTGTTGTTTTTTTCAATTTTTTTGAAAAAAATTCAAATACACTCATGTCCATTAATGAATCAAAGAAATTGAATTCAAAATAAAAATTTCAGGTATTTTATTTTTGAAGAAGAATTGCAAATTACAGGAAACCACCAGATGGCGGGATAGTACGTCACAATGACGAGAGTTAAGAGAGGGGTATATAAGGTGGCAAAGAAGTATGTCCAAGCGCTGATTCATGCAATAACCGCATATTTGGCACAAAGGAAGCATTTTCAGAATGAATTAAAGTGAAAGTAGCCGAGGAACTTGAATGGCCCAGAGTATCTCCAGGCTTTGGCAACGATTCCATGATGTTGGTAATGTGAGTAGATTTTACAGCACAGGTCGCCCCTGAGTTACAACGCCGAATGTGGACCGGTATTTAGTTACTTCAGACCTGTCTTGTCAGCTCACTTAGCTACCGGTACGAGTTTCAAGCAGTCTAACTTGGTCTATATGCTTTCAGATACTTACCGCAACTCACTGTCGCCTGCGATTGACCTGGAGAAAGCATGCATTGTGGACACCGCAACAGTAGTCTTGTGTGATGTTTTCCGACGAGTCCAGGTTTAGTTTTCTGATTCTCGCCGAACTTTCATATGGAGATCGCCAGGTACCCGTTACCACTAAGAGAACACCATTGAACGACACCGTTACGGTGGTGATATTTTTCCAAAACCTGCATGTTCAGAGTGTAAATGAAGGCCACATTATCGAAATGTCATTCTGGAACAACATGCACGTTTGTTTCGCGCCATGGGTGCCGAATTTCTGTTTACAACGCCCGTCCTCACCGAACCCATAAAAATACCTTCAATTGCTCTGCAAGCATATGGCTTGAATAAAGAGCATGTGTGGGAATCGGCCGACGAATAAAGGGCTTGTCAACCGATTTGGATGAGTGGTGTAATATTCCCCAAGATCAGATTGATAATTTGATACTCAGCATGCCGAGAACTTCATTGCATCGTCCAGACATAGATATTAAGAAATAAATGTTCTTTTTTTGTAAATACCTTTTTTTGAAATTTGCTCCAGGAAAAATCGCAATTTTTATTAATTTCAACCCTTATGTTTAATAAACAGACTTTAAAATTTTTGTTTTGCTGTCTCTTTCTTTGCCTGAACTTCATTATCCTTAATTTATGGACATGAGTGTATTTACTTTTTTTTTTGTTGAAACATCGTTATTCATTTCCATGATTCATCAACAATTTCCTTTTCATTTAAAGTTTATCAGCTGACATTTTACACTACATGATTAGTTTACAAATTATGACAACTATATGAAATGATTCTGCGACAATTACATTCTACGTTACCATTTTTTTTTTTTCTCTTGGAATTTTCCGGATTTCATTTTTTAACTTTTTCCAAAAAAAAAAAGGAAAAAAAGTTGAAAATCTGATCTGCACATCATTTTTTTAAAACATCAAAGGGCGTCAGAAATTTCCAAGAAACAAATGTTAAAGGATACTTTTTATAAAATCTGAAAGAGCATTCAGCTACAATCATGAGGAACGAAAACAACAAAAAAAGTTTGTTAACTGACGGTTTTTTTTTTCTTTTTCTTTCTTTTTTTTTTTTACTAGCATGAAAATTTTATTTTCTGTGCATTTTAATACATTTATGTTACATTATTATTATTTATTACTATTATTTTTTTGTACACTTTGTATTTTAGTACTGTGTATAAATACCCCAATTCCCCTTACAGTAACTGATAATTAAATTTATAAGATGGTTCATGAGCAGTGATTAATGACGAATTTATCCTTCAAATTCATAATATATTGAAAAATAAATTTTTATAGAATCCCTCTAAGATTAAAATTTGACTTTATCACTATAACCATATAAACTATAAATCATATTAAGATTAAGCCTTATAAAGTAACAAAATCAATAATCTCTAGAAAAAAATCCAAGAATGGATAAAACACCATGCTTGGAGAGGGGTGTGTTCGTAATAATAAAATACAGTGCACATTTGTGTACACTGTGTTTGTATGTAATACATACACATTTTTTGTTGCGATATTAAACACACACACATATATATATACACTGAAGTGACAAAAGTCATGGGATAGCAATATGCAAATTTTCAGATGGCAGTAGCATCGCTTAGAACAGGTATAAATGCGCAGTGCTTTCACAGAGCTTTCATTTCTGTTCAAGTTATTCATGTGAAGAGGTTTTGACGTGATGATGACCGCACGACGGGAATTAACAGACTTTGAAAGCGGAATGTTAGTTGGAGCTAGACGCATGGGTCATGCCATTTCGGAAATCGTTAGGGAATTCAACATTCCCAGATCCACTGTGTCAAGAGTGTGCCGAGAGTAGGAAATTTCAGGCATAACATCCCACCATGGACAGCGCAGTGGTCGACCGCCTGCACTTAACGACCGAGACGGCGACGTCTGCAAAGAGTCGTAAATTCTAACAGACAAGCAACACTGCGACAAATAACCGCAGAAATCAATCTGGGACGTACAAGGGACTTGTCTGTTAGAACTGTGCGGAGAAATTTGGCTTTCTTGGGCTATTCCAGCAGAAGACCGACTCGAGTGCCTTTACTGACAGAACGACATCACTTGCAGCGACTATCGTGGGCACGTGAGCATATCGGTTGGTCCCTAGATGAATGGAAAAACCGTGGCCTGGTCCGATGAGTCACGATTTCAGTTGGTAAGAGTTGATGGTAGGGTTCGAGTGTGGCGCAGACCCCACGAAGCCATGGATCCAAACTGTCAGCAAGGCATTGTTCAAGCTGGTGGTTGCTCCGTAATGGTGTGGGCTGTTTTTTCATGGCATGGACTTGGTCCTCTGGTGCGACTGGACCGAACATTGACTGGAAATGCTTATGTTCAGCTACTTGGAGATCACTTGCAGCCATTCATGGACTTCATGTACCCAAACATCGATGGGATTTTTATGGATAACAATGCGCCATGTCACCGGGCCACAACTGTTCGCGATTGGTTTGAAGAACATTCTGGACAATTCCAACGAATGATCTGGCCACCTAGATCGCCCGAGATGAATCCCATCGAGCATTTATGGGACATCATCGAGAGGTCTGTTCGCGCCCAAAATCCTGCACCATCAACGCTTTCACAATTATGGACGTCTATCGAGACAGCATGGCTCAATATTCCTGCAGAAGACTTCCAACGACTTGTTGAGTCCATGCCACGTCAAGTTGCTGCACTTAGCCGGGCGAAAGGAGGGCCGACACGATATTAAGAGGTATCACATGACCTTTGTCACTTCAGTGTATATATATATTCATTTCATATATGAAACAAAATCAACCGCGGTATTTTTTCTCTTAAAATATCGCGGTTAATTCTGTTTCATTCCTCTTCCACAATCTGCTGTCTGGTGGCTAATTGGCTAGCGCTCTGTCCTTTGGTACCACATGCTTGAAGTTCGAATCCTGGCGGGGGCATGGATGTTTGTAAGTGGTTCGGAATACACGTTAAACAGTAGGTCCCGGTCTGTTTAGCCCTCGTATGCACAAAATGATCGTAGAGCGACTAACCAAACAAACCTCCAGATTTCATCGAATGCTTTGGGATGCAGTTTATAATACAGCTTGTTTTAAAGAGCCAAATGCACAGTAATCCATAGCGAACACATCAGAGAATTTGGATGGTTGGTATTTAAATGAAATAACGTTAATTCTCGTTTCATAAAATTAAGAATTTTTTAGTGGTTTTTTTTTGCATACCTTATAAAAATAATAATAAATCCAAAGGAAAAAGACTTCTAAATGTTACAGCATTTAAGTTTACGTTTATAAACATCCATTTTTAAATAGGTAGATTATTAATATTTCAACAATACGCCTACGTTAGAGAATAAAATCCCTCTAATTTTAAATTGAATGTACAGAGAATGTTCAGGCATTTTTGTAAAGTGTTTTGAATTTCTCTAGGAATTAATTTTAAATGAATAAAAAAAAAAAAAATACTGAATAGCATCAGTTCGGAATAGGGTTTAATTATCGTCTGCCTCCTTAAAATTATTCTTTGCTTTAATATGCCACAGAAAAATAAACTATATACTGCTGTGCCCAAAAAGTAAGATCAATTATTTTTTTTCAAAAACTCCTTATTTATTCTTCCAAATTTATTTCATCGCCTTCAAAGTAATCCCCCTCCTGACACAATGCACTTATGCCAATTTTTTTTCCAATCCTCAATGCATGCTAAAATGTCATTGGTAGGGGTGGCCTTCAAAGCGCGCCGATTCACGTTGAATCTCTTCAATCGACTCAAAACGGCGTTCCTGGAGTGGTCTTTTGAGTTTAGGGAATAGCCAGAAATCACACAGTCTGAATGCGGTGGTTGTGGAACGTTATGGGTTTCATTTTTTTTGCGAAAACGTCACGAAGAATCAATGCAGTGTGAGCTGGTGCATTCAGTATTTTCGGTACCAATCGAGATTTGACGCGTTTGAGGCCCAAAATGGAATGGACCGATCCTTTTGAAATTTCATCAGCAGCAGCAAGGTCTTTCCAAATCATCAGCAATTGTAAATCGACGGTTTGCAATCACCAAATTTTTAATTTTTTGGGACATGAGCTTCTTCGGTTGAGGTTGAAGGTCGACTAAAAGGGCTCTCCGTCTTCAACGCGTTCTCTGCTTTCTTTAAACTGTTTATACCCCTTGTAAACATTTCTTTTCGATGTAGGAATATTCACCGAATGCTTTATGCAACATTCTATGCGTTTCCGCAAACAAAATTGAATGCAAGTTCTTTGCTCAATTAATTCAGACATTTCAAAAATCGCCGGAATCAGTTTTAGCTTCTCACAAAGCCAAGCGTAACTCAAACACTAATGAATATTTTGACACAGATGTCAAGGACAGTGCCAGCAACCTAAAAAAAAAAAAAAAATTATAATTCCATAAACCCAGGGAATTTCACATTTAAAATTGGTCTCACTTTTGGATACAAAGATTCATCTTAAAAATCTTTCTACAGAGCTACTGTTTTTTTACTCATTTTTTTTTTTAGCTGATTTGTTGGTTAAAAATTAATATTTTAACTAATATAATAAAACCCTTTTTTAATATTATTTTCTAATAAGGGGGTAAAAACTCTGCTTCAAAAAGTCATTACAATTATTGTTATATAATCATAACAACAACGTTATTTTCTAAAAGTCATTACAACAAACAAGCTTATTTGGAATTTCCATAGACAATCAGATGTATTTTTATTTTCATTTGTTATATTTCATTTAATTTTAAGTTAAGGCTTTTTTTTTATTCACTTAGTTGTTTTATAAAAGATAAAATACTATCGATTGAGACATGAAAAACCTTCTAAAACTACCATTGACATTTTTAGTTAGTGAATTATAAATAATAGTCCATACGTATTCGTGTCCAAATTATAATTTACGTGTTAGAATATCCATTATATTGATCGGAAAAACTAAATTGTTTGTTGACTAGTTTGAGAAACCTATAACACCGATACAAAACTCTGTTAATAAAAAAAAAGAAGCTAAATACAATGTTTTAATAAATGATGCATTTTGAATTGAAAAATTGGCAGTTAATTGCTAGCTGTATCAATATATTTTTTTTTTTTTCCTTCACGACAAAACAGTGAAACAAAAACTTCGTTTCATAACAACACGAAATCATTTTAGTTTGAAATACAACCGATATTAAAAAAAACAAAAACTCATGTCTTGAACATATCACACGGTATTTTCTAATTAATTTTTTTGTGTGTGTATGTGTGTGTTTGGAATAGAAACTGATAATCTAGTGGTCTAACAGGTGGTGAAACTTCAGAGATTGACTTCCCGTTGGCGAGATTCGAAGTTATTTTGTTCGATTAAACAAAGACTTAGAACCACCTGCCTTTACACTCGCTCGCAAACTTTGTTCTGACAATGTCGGTTATGCGAAAGGAACCATCGACTCACCTATTTAATATTCCAGAATTTGTTTAACATCATTTCTTTAATAAATAAAATTCTGTTTATTTTTGTTTAATTTATTTAAACATGGACGCATTTGATTTATAATTTATTTATTTATTATATTATTTTTTTATTTATTATTATTATTATTTTTTTATTTTTATTATTATTTTTATCATTATTATTATTATTATTTTACCTGTATTTAGTCGTAGTAAAAATAAGTTGAAAAAGTTACTTGCAAATATCCTGAAATTGTTTTTTTTTATTTTAAACTGATAAATGTTTTACGTATAATAGATATCTGAGAAAAACTGATAGCTGAATGTTTTATAGATATACCCGACAAAACTGATAGTTGAATGTTTTACGTATAATATATACCCTAGAAAACTGATGGTTGAATGTTTTACGTATAATATATACCATAGAAAACTGATGGTTGAATGTTTTACGTATAATACATACCCGAGAAAACTGCCAGTTGAATGTTTTACGTATAATACATAACCGAGAAAGTCGATAATTGAATGTTTCACGTTTAATATATAACCTATAAGCGAGAAAAAATATATAATTAAGGATTAAAATAATTTGAAAATACTGAAAAAACCCCAAATGAATAAATAAATGAAATATGAAAATTGTTTAACTATTATTGCATTATGCATATATATTAAGTTATTCAATTTATTTATATTAAAGTGTTATAAAATTTTGTATTTATATTAAATGGGTTGAAATGCATTGTTAAAATTTCTAATGAGAAAATATTCGTTTGTTTCTTAACTTTTTTTATATATATCCTTGATAGTGAATCTACATAACAAAAAAATCTACAAAAAAAAAATATTTTTACACAAAATGCTCGTTTTATACTGTGATGTGAAATGTACCATAAACTTTAAGATGCATAGAAGTTTTACCTAGAAAATCAATGATTAATGAAACCATAATGAAATCAGTACCGGTGTAATATGGCTGTAGAGCGTAGAGCTGACAGCCCTACCCCTCAGAAAGTCAGCGTCACGGAGCCAAGTCAGACTTCTGCCTACAGGTGCTCCATCACATCAGAAGTTGCCTTCTGTTTCACTCCTTCCATGTGACCACACGGGTTCTTGGACTTGGCCTAGATCTTGCTGTCTACCAAGTGGGATAAGAAGCAAACAAACGCATATAAACTATCCAATAAATATCTTGAATTTAAAAAAAATTACTTTTCTTTAAAAAAATAAAACATTATATTTAATTTAAGATATCTTCCATGCCTACGACAGAAAGACTACGTTAATTAAACCTCTAGGTTGGAATGCCTTTACTTTATTTTCTATTTGTAGAGGCTTGTGTGCACTCCGATTCTCTGATGGGTGTTTGTTCAAAATTTAGATTAAAAAAATTTTGAATGCAATGTGGAAGGTCTCGTTTAGTGCGCCCTGAAAACTCTGAACATCCTCCATGTACGTCTATGTAGCAGGTGAATGAGTTCAAATCAAGACATATAGGAGTTGAGAATATCAAATGAGAATCGAATGAGTTCAAATGAAGACAGATATCCTAAATATATATATATATATATTTAAGATGATGTGTATTATTTATTGGCTTTATGTCACACGAGAATGTAATCTTATGGTATTCGATTCTAAAAGGTCAATACAAATCGTTGTGAGTTGTTAGAAGTTGTTTCAACAATTTTCATATATATGATCTACAATTATGAAAAAGCATGTTTTCATTTTTGGCATTATACGTTTGAATTTTAAGAAAAATATTAAAATTAAAACTGTAGATTCCCACGTAAATGATTGAAGACAAAACGAAAAATAAGGAAAACCGTCTTCTCTTCACATGAATAATAATATTGAAAAAATTCTGTCACCAAATGAATAATAATATTGAAAAATTCTGTCTGTTGACCAAATACGTGTATTTATATATATATATATATATATATATAGAGAGGAGAGAGAGAGAGATCCACTGATTTGGAATACAGGGAAAACCTCTGGAATCTCTTCCTTTTCCTCATTAAGAAATATTATCGTCGACAGTATAATTTGGAATTTAAATAAAAATTTCGTTTTTAAAAATCGATCTAAAGAAAACTTCATATGGACTATTCAATAATAACTTTTAAATAATAATTAAATATTTTTTAGAATGCATTTAAGAATTTACCCATGAAGTTATGGTGGGGTTCCTATGAAGCCCTAGATGGAGGCCTTTATATCTTGTTGGCCATTCCTTGTCCTACTCCAATTGAATGGAACTAGCTTTATTGACATATCGTTTTCATGCCCACCGTCAATAAGGTAACTTTAAATTCGTCTCGTAACACGCTAAACTTTAAACCCTTAAAGCGTAATGTAATATCGTGAGTAAATTTTCATTGTCTTTAAATTCTATTTTGCTTAATTCCAACAAATAGCTTAATTATAGTGAAGGAATTAGCATGCATAGATTCAGATTCGTTGTCGTGTTGCTTTGCAGTCGTTGCTTTCAAAAACGAGAAGATGTTGATTATGATGCGAGTTTTCCATATAGAAGTATTTTAAGAAACTATCAACGTTCTGTCCTCGTGGTGGACTCTATTCAGCATATTTAGTGGAACAGGAGGTGTTTTATGTATATAAATAAAATAATATTTTTTTTTAATTTAAAATATTGTTGGTTTGTATCAAACTCGAATATGATAATGTTTTTGGTAAGAGCTCAACGAAATGCGTGGTAAGAAAATTAGTAAGAGTGTAGGTTATTATGGAAGACAGATTAATGTCTTCGCGAACACCGAGAGACCTTTATTTCGAAACATTTTTATTTAAAATACAACACTAATTTGTCATGTGATTTTAATTATGTAAATATATCTTCATTTGAATGATCTGGATTTCAGAATGTAAACAAGATTCTTGTTTCAATTTCCTGAAAATAATGTCTAAGGATAACTTATATTTATACATATTAATCTAACCATTATTAAACTTTATATATAACACCATTAATGAAATAGTGATAAAATATGTCAACACATAATGAATTGATGAGCAACACAAAATGAATTGATGATTAACATATAATGAGTTGATGATTCATAAATTAATGATCAAGACATAATGAATTGATAATTCATAAAATTGATGATCAACACATAATAAATGAATGATTCATAAACTGATGATCAACACATAATGAGTTGATGATTCATAAATTGAGGATCAACACATAATGGATGAATGATTCATAAATGGATAATCAACACTTAATAAATTGATGATTCATAAACTGATGATCAACACATAATGAATTGATGATTAAATAAACTGATGATCAACACATAATGAATGAATGATTAAATAATTGATGATCAACACATAATGAATGAATGATTCATAAATTGTTGATCAATACATAAGGAGTTGATTCATAAATTGATGATAAAGACATAATGATTTGATGATTCAACACAATTGATGATCATAAATTGATGATCAAGACATAATGAATTGATGATTCATAAATTGATGATCAAGACATAATGAATTGATATTTCATAATGAATTGATGATCAACACATTATGAGTTGATGATTCATAAATTGATGATCAACACATTATGAGTTGATGATTCATAAATTAATATTCATAAATGATTTAACATATTCATAAATGATTTAAGTTTTTTATATATTTATATTTTTGATTTCTATTTATTTAATTTTAAATAAATAGAAATCGAAAATATAAAATTGTATTGTTGTTTTTATTGAACTTGTTTTTGTTTTTTTCTGATTAACATTTACTTTTATTTCATTAATAAAAAGGAAAAACTTCAAAAAAAAAGTTTTCAAGAAAATAAGAATTCAGGTTGAGGTGAGCGTGGGCCCTTTCTGCAGATCCGGGTATCGGCTATCGCTCAAGAGGGCCACTGATAATTCTCTCAGCGCTTGTTTCGAGTTGGAACACGCTTCAAAATCGTTCGATAAGCCGATACAGCAGTGACTCCTTGTAGTAGTTGGAGTACCCAGTACTCAGGTGGGAGCACGACACGTTAATACACTCCACTTTTTTTTGTTTGTTTTCCCCGCTCCGCTGTTGATTAAGTAACGAATGGAAGCAGGTGTTGCGGGATCCATACTGCCATCGATTGATTAGTATGTTTTTGCCTACCTATGCAGTTAAATCACTCGTCCAGAAGTGGGAAAAGTAAATCTGTTTGTAAAGAGATGTTTTATCTGCCAGCGGGAAATACTACGATCAATATGATTATTACAGGCCTTCCTTGATAATTCTTATCTCAATTTGACATTTAGTTCGCTGGATAACTCTTTGATCAATTACCAATCGAAAATCACATCTACAGAACACGTCGACATTTAATTCTGTGGGTAATTCTTTGATTAATTTGCTACTGAAAATTATCCAGATGGAATTAATGGAAGTTGTATGATCAATTACCATTAAAAATCACATTTACAGAACACAACAACATTTAATTCTTAGTGGGTAATTCTTCCAGTATTTACTATTGAAATTACCCCTAGTGAATTAATGGAAGTTGGATGACCAATTACCATTAAAAATCACATCAAAACACATCAACATTTAATTCTGATGGTAATTCTTTGGTAATTTGGAACTGAACATTACCCCCGATGGAATTAATGGAAATTGGATGACCAATTACTATTAAAAATCATTCATCTACAGAACACATCAAAATTTAATTCTGAGGGTAATTCTTTGGTAATTTGGTACTGAAAATTACCCTCGATGGAATTAATGGAAGTTGGATGACCAATTACCATTACAAATCACATCAATGTACACACAATCTAATATTTAGTCTGGAGGGGAGGGTAATTCTTTGATAAGATACTATTTAAAATTACTTCGATATTTCAAATGCTGTTGTTTTAGTACTGTCGGTAATTCTTTGATAATTTTCTGTTGAAAATTACATCGAAGGATCAACAGCTGACATTTATTGAACTCTTTGATCATTTACCATCAAAAATCACATCTACAGAACACGTCGACATTTAATTCTGTGGGTAATTCTTCAATTATTTATTATCGAAAATTATCGACGGAATTAATGGAAGTTGATGACCAATTACCATTAAAAATCACATCAACGGAACAAAATCTGCCATTTTTTGGGGGACGGAGGGTAATTCTTTGGTAAGATATTATTTAAAATTACCCCAATATAACAAATGCTGATACTTAGTACTGTAGGTAACTTTTATTTGAAAATTAAATTGAAAATTAAATTGAAATTAATTTTGTAATTTACTATTGAAAAATCTGACATTCCAAACAAACAAAACGAAATCTGACATTTATTTTTAACATTTTAACCAACTACCATTAAAATTCACATCATTTCAGAACACAATCTGAGCATTTAGTCTGATTGAGGGCAACTCTTCAATAATTTACTATAGAAAATTACCCCTATGAAACAAAATCTGATAATTATTTAGCTCTTTGACCAACTATCATTCAAAATCACATCACTACAGCACAATCTGACATTTATTCTTTGAAGGGGGGGGTAATTCTTTGATAAGATGCCATTTAAAATTAACTAAATATTAATACTAAAATACTTTACTTTTCTAATTACTAAATACTAATACTAAAATACTATTCCGATATTAAAAATGTTGGTGGCTCTAATGGCAATAACTCTTTTGATAATTTATTATTGAAAAATACCTCGATGAAGCAAAATTTATGTATTTAACTCTTTGACCAACTACCATTAAAAATTATATCGATAGAACACAATATGACATTTAGTTTGGGGGAAGGTGGTAATTCTTCGATAAGATGCTGTTTAAAATTACTCTTATATTATAAATGCTGATAATTAGTACAGTCGGTAATTCATTTATAATTTTCCATTGAACATTACATCGAAGAATCAAAATCTGACATTTATTTAACTCTTTGACCAACGACAATTGAAAATCACATCAATAGAATACAATCTGACATTTATTCTGGTATGGAATGGGCTAATTCTTCGATAAAATGCTATTTAAAATTACTCTGATATTGCAAATGCTTATATTTAGTAATCTGTGTAATTTACTATTGAAAATTACCACGACGGACATTTATTTAATTCTTTGACCAATTACCATTAAAAATCACATCAATAATGCACAATCTGACATTTATTCTGGGAGGTGGTGGGGGTAATGCTTTGATAAGATACTATTTAAAACTACTCCGATATTGCAAATGACCCTTTTATATGTTAGCTGAACACCTCTGTGCGAAATTTGGCGTCAAAATATTCACTAGTGTTTGAGTTACGCTGGGCTTTGTGAGAAGCTGAAACTGATTCCGGCAATTTTTCTAAGGTCTGAATTCATTGAACAAAGAACTTGCGTTAAATTCTGTTTGCGGAAACGTATAGAATGTTGCAGAAGACTTTTGGTAAACTTTCAAATGTTTACAAGTGGTATAAACAGTTCAAAGAAGGCAGAGAACGTGTTGAAGACGAAGAGCGCTTTGGTCGACCCCAACATCAACCGACGAAGCTCATGTCCAAAAATTAAAGATTTGGTGCTTGCAAATCGTCGATTTATAATTAGAGACCTTGCTGATGATGAATCCAAATTTTATTTTATTTTCTGTTTAGTGAAAACATAAATCCTAGATATAGGTCAGCATAAATGAAAATTTTAAAACAAGTATTATTTTAATACACTAATTAGTAAATAAATTTTACTCACTCTAATTTAAAAAAAAAACATTTTATCTTTCCCCCTTAAAAACAGAACATCATAGTCTGCTTAAGAAAATTTGCTCACGAAGACTTAATTTTAAGTCTAATTCACAAAGACTTCATTATTAACTTTTATTTAATATTAATTTAATCTTAATGAAGAATATTTTATTAAAAAACATGAAAAGTTTCAACTTCAAAAATTCGTTATTTTCTCAAAATTCAAACAATCCATTCTTTTCACAAAAACACAGTCACCATTTCAGGAGAACTTTAAATTCTAATTGTCTTCCAACTAGAATCCGATTCCGTGTTTCCTAATTATCTTTGATTTAATTACGATGGCGTGAAATTACTCGCTTTGTTTTCTTAATAAAGAGGAATCTAACCGGAGTATCTTTTATGACTTAGAAAAGGATGATTTACTGCGAAATCTTACAAAAGGAATGGTGTTTTTTTCACCTTTTAACACAACATTTTAAGATCATTGATATTGTATTAAAGTTATAAATTCACTTTTGAAGTCAATTTTATTTAAAAATAAATATTCCAATTATGTTTTTTGTTCATAAATTTTGACCAACATTTCATTTCCTTTGTGATGTCATTTCCCACATTTAAAAAGACGGATTTTAATGAACATTTTGGACACACATTAACTCATTCTATTTTTTTTTTTTTTTTTTTTTTCAAAACTTTTAGAAAGGAATTAAATCTTTATTCATTCCGACATTAAGGCAAAAAGTTTTGTTAAACAGGTAAGCTTTTTGATATTCTCTCTTTGAATTTTTATATTCGATTTATGCAATTCTTAAAAAATGCTTTTGAATTATAATTTTATTTCATTTGTGTCCGATAAGTTTAATTATTGAATATATACTTAATTGAAAAACAAACAAAAATAATCTCACTTTCGATGGACATTTATATTAATTAACAATAAATACAGTTGGAATTTTTTGGAATTGGAAACAAAATTACCAAACGAATTAAATAGAAATATTCATTTTAAATTTCAGAAATACATATATTTTATAATTTTTTTAAAATTGGATATATGCGATTGAGTGTCTATATGTGTATGTGCTTGCACATGTATGTATGACTGTGTAATTATGTGCATGTTTACGGATACATATATATATATATACATATGCGAATATGCATTTATTAGTACATGTTTGTATGCGTGAACGGACGTTTATATGTGCTTATGTATGTATGCTTATGAGCATGTATATATGAATGTGCATGTGTGTGCGTATGTAATATGCAAATTTGTAAATGTTTAGTTCCAATATTTAGTGCAGGGTTTTTTCGTGTTTGTTTAAATACTTACATATGCATGTGTATAAATTTGTATACGCGTGTTTAAATGTAGTTTATATTTGTGTGCTCAAATATGTTAATGTGCAAGCTTATATATGTACAGAGTGTATGTGTATATATACACGAGTATTTGTTTTGCTTTGTGTACGTTTATATGTACGCAAGCAAAATACATGCTGAAACTCATATACATATATACATTTTATGCTCATGTATACATTTATGCACGTTATGCACATGTATACATTTATGCACGTACGTACACATTCACATGCATGCACATACACAAATATACACACATAAACACATGCATATACATATGTACATGCACAAACACATGTACCTCTTTCCACCATTGTTTATCAGTGCTTTAATATTAATATTGAAACATTTTTCATAAAAATGGCATATATTTGTCATTTGAGCAAAACCGTTAAATCTGTTATAGCACATATTCATTTACTTTATTATTTTTTACAACAATAATTGAATTCTTGTATAGATTTCTGAATATTACAAAAGATGTAAAATTATTTTCAAAATTTTAGATAGATGTTCATAGAACAATATAATATTTTAATGCATTTAATACTTTAGTTCCAAATCGTAATATATTTACAAAAACTATGTCAAAAAATGGTGCATAATCGTAATAGCATTTGTGTTTTCTGTTACAACACTAAACGGGCTAGTTGGAAAATCCTATCTTGTGTTTTGGATTATTAGTGAAAAGATCATACAGTTGGATGGAGTAGGGGGTAGGGGGAGGGGGTAGAATCCACTGGTTTCATCCTCATGGTTCGATGATCCCGACATTGACTCCCGCTAGTCGTCTGCCAGCACGCGTCATTTGCAAGAATAAAAAGCGATTGTTTGTGGGGAAGGAGCGTGTCCGGATAAAGTGTGATATTTAAACATCACGTAACGTAATGCTTCCTTTTTTTTTTTTTTTTTTTTTAAAAGCTTGAATATTATTTCTTCAAATATTTCTTCGAACTTTATGCAATATTTTACACTTTTACATCAGTTCAAGCAGGGCCGGATTTTCCTATAGGCTAACTAGGCTTCAGCCTAGGGCCTCAAGATCAAGAAGGGAAATTCAAATTGCTAGCAAAATTTCATTCAAATTGCTAGCAAAATTCGAATTACACTATTCTAAAAACAGCAAACACTAAAACACTGAATCAAAAACAAGGAGAAATTCTACACATATGAATAATAAACAAGCATAATAAGTAATTTACAAACTTAAAAATGGGAGGTGGAGGGCTTCATAAGTGAAATAGCCTAGGGCCTCTTTTCATCTAAATCCGGCCCTGAGTGCAAGGGATTGACTAAAACCAAGTAAAAGTGAGATAAATGTATAATGAAGTAATTTAACATTTCCCGTGATGGTATCCAGGAATTCGAGTACAGATAGAAGAATTTTCCAGTGTACAGATTTATGCTTTCTATTCCCAAGATATACACTGTAGTCTCTAAGTTCCGTAGTCCAACTTTTTATCCATACATTACATTGCAATCTCTATCCGTTTCCTTCTTTTATTAATTTTTGAAAACATTTTTAAGCAATTGAATGCATATTTAACTTTTTTATTAGTTTACTCTAACATCTTCTACAATGACGCGACAGTCCCATGTTGGGCCAAGGCCTTCTGCCTACTGGCGGAGTCTGAGACGCGATATGTTACTTTTTCTAGGGATAGGGTTGTCCACCGTACTCACTATAGTAATATGAGACCGGGACCTACGGTATAAAGTGGATTCCAACCACACCAAACGTCCATTGCACCGCCGGGACTCGAACCCAAAACCTGTGGTACAGAGCACTAGAACGCTAGTCATTCTGCCCTCAGACCCCATTGTGCTTTATCTACCAATTAAAAGATAAATCGAACTTAATTGAATCAAATTTATGAATCAATATAAATAATTCTGCAGTCCGAGATAATACAGGCTATAAGACACCATTTTGTAGATTTTTTAAAGCTTCATAATGTTAAAAGAAATTTGATAAATTTTATTAAAAATTTAAATCAATTGATTTTATTTTAAATGTAGGAAATGTCATAAAAATACATCAAATTTGTATATGATATTTTAAAAATGATGCCAAAACTTCTTTAATAAATATTTAATAAAAATAATAAAAAAGGGCCTGAATGGCCGAGTGTCATGGCGGTCGGTGCCACAGGTGTCTCCCGGCGGTGTCAAAATGTTTGTAGTGGTTCGTAAATCCACTTTAATAGGTCCCGGTCTCCTAAAAGAGCATTAAAAAAAAAACCTATGGGTGCTCCATTAGAACAAATGCACCCCTTTCCTTCCTTGATGAACAACAACAACAAAAAGAATAAAAAAGTCATTTTGTCAAATTATTTGTAAATCATATAACTGGCAAAAATGAAAAAAAAATTAAATAAATTTATTAATTAAATTTATCATTCGGTAAACAAAATTGTTGACTAAATAGAAATTATTAAATAAAATTTTCAAATTTATCAACAAGCAAGGCGATTGCATAAATTAACTCGATTAAATGCTTTTACAATGACGTAACATTTATTAAAAAGTTTTTTTAAAAGGTAATAATAGTAAGTAATAAGTAAGTAAAGGCATCCTAAAATAATAATAAGATTTGTTAATCCTAAAATAAAATCGTTCATAAACAAATATTCGATAATCACAGTCATGAAAAAAATTCAGTCCTTCTTCCAAATTGAAATTTTGAATCATCAATAAATTTTAACAAAGCCAAACGATTTTAAATTGTTGCCAATTTCAACGAACTGAAACTCTATACCACCAACAAACCGTTATGCGAATCCAAGTGGTACAAGAAAATTAGCTTGCAATGCGAATTCAAATTCGAATCTTTTAACACATACACGAGTCATGGAACATTGGGGATGACACGAATGGGGGAGTGGGTGGGTGTGCAAAGAGACAAGGTGCGCAGCGGCGGAGTCGCGTGCCTCCCATATGTTCGAATCTGAGGCGCAATTAACCTTTCTGGCGGCTGGGCGACGCTTCGCTGGGCCCACGCGCCATCCACGTGTCGGAGAACCTGCCCCAAACTCCAAGAATGAATCTCAAAAGTCCCAGATGGCACTCATTCTGGGATGCTCCAGTGAAATTGAATGCGAATGTTCCCTAGAAGAAGAAGATTGGGTTCCTTTTTTTTTTTTTCCCCGAGGGGAAGAATCAAAGATTCAATTCAAAGAATCAATGCTTTAATTCAAGGGTTCCTAAACTGTGCCCCGCGAAATAATAGAGAGTTTTTGCATACCGTATTTTTATAATACTGTATTTTTTTTCCCTAGCGCGCATGCTCATAGGAAATTGCGCATGCCTATCTGTAATAATGTTTCCTATGAGCATGCGCGATAGGGAGAAAAAAAACCGTATTATAAAAACACGGTATGGAAAAACTCTCTATTATAAGATGTTCTTGATTCTTTTTCACTTTTAATTTAATATGTTACAATATTCCAAGAATATCAATTTCATTTTCATGTGAAGCTAGGATTTTACGATTATTGTAGCAAAATAAAATATAACCCAATAGTATAGCCTAATAGATAGTATATAATAATATATAACAGTATAACCTAATAATATATATAGCCCAATAGTATATAATAATATATAACAAAGTATAGCCCGAAAATTTACTTGAAGAAGGTTTTTGGTTTGGTTTGTCGCTCTACGGTCATCTTGTGCACACGAGGCTAAACAGACCGGGATCTACAATTTAACGTGGATTCCGAACCACTTTCACAAACATCCAAGCCACCGCCAGGATTCGAACCTAACTTGAAGATGAAAATAAAGATTGCTGAATTCAGTTTGGTTCTAGTATGGCATGA
The DNA here is from genome assembly GCA_021605095.1 of Caerostris extrusa. Classification (NCBI taxonomy): domain Eukaryota; kingdom Metazoa; phylum Arthropoda; class Arachnida; order Araneae; family Araneidae; genus Caerostris; species Caerostris extrusa. The sequence goes on along the minus strand of BPLR01000127.1, from coordinate 72,923 downwards.
GAAAAAGGGAGTTCCAGGGTCGGGATGTTCCAGTGAAATTGAATGCGAATATTCCCGAAGAAGAAGATTATTTGGGGGAAGGGGGGAATTTCAAAGAATCAATGCTTAATTCAAGGGTTCCTAAACTGTGTCCCATTAAATATTATAAAATGTTTTGATTCTATCTCCACTTTTAATTTAATATGTTACGATATTCAAAGAATATCAATTTCATTTTCAAGGCATTTTATTTTCAAAGCTGGGGATTTTACGATTGTTGTAACAATAACAAAAAATAGCCCAATGTTATATAATACTATATAACAAAGTATAACTCAATAATACATACAAGGTGATTATAATTAAAGACCCACTTTCAAAATGCTGTAAAAAAGAACAATTCGTTCAAATTTCCAATCTTCAGTTAAATTTGAACTGAAGATGAAAAGGGGGGCAAACGGTAAATCAAAGTGTATTAATAGATGGCACTGTAAGCGGCATAAAGAAAGTGAATTCGGCTGCCAGTGATATTTTGAATTGAAATGACAACGTATTTGGCATGAGTTGCATTAAACCAACTATTCAAAGTGCTTGATTGTTTCGGTTTTTTGACAGAAAAAATGACTTGCAAGTCATTCAACAGTTGTGACACTTTTTAGTGGAAAGCCCATCTACCATGGAAAGGTCATACCAAATTGGATGGAAAAAAAAAATCGGTGGAACTTTTTGGAACTACCTTTTGATGCCATACCGTTTCCCCCTTCTTCGAGTATCTTCTGTTCAAATTTGAACTCATTGTGACGAGTGGTTCTTTTTACAGCCTTTTGAAAGTGTGTCTTTAATTATAATCACCCTGTATATAGCCCAATAGTATAAGTTAATAAAATATAAAATATAAATTATATTGTAACTGCAATAACAAAGTCTAACCCGAAAATTGACTTGAAGAACAAAATAAAGATTGCTGAATTCAGTTTGGTTCTATGATGTGCGAAAATATGAGTTATCTAACAAAACATTATTTAAAAATTTGTTGAATGGGTAAGCAACGAAAATGCAAATTAAATGAAAATTTTCTCGAACGAAACGCACAATAATCACAGCAAAAGAAACCATTTTTATCTTTTCTGAATCAACAATAAATTATAGCAAAGCCAAACAATAAAAAATCGTTATCAATTTGACTGAACTGAAAATCTGAACATGTTGTATTGTGCAACGTTTTTAAAAATCGCAAACGTTTTTAAAAAAATCGTTTGCGATTTCTGTAAAAAATTTGTAAAAAAATTGTTTTTTGCGAATCGTTTGGAAAACTGTCTGGGTAATTGTAACTAACGAATAATAATTCGATAAATTTCTTTTTTTGTGTGTGGTTAAATAGAATTCTTATTTATTTTTATTCCAAATTAATTAAAAAATATTCTACGTTTATCAATTAAAAGAAAAAATAATAACATGTTAAAAGAAATGTAGAAACAAATGTTTTTAATTTTCTTCAATATATTTATTGTTAAAAATGAATGAATACAAAACACGCAGTCTTTTTTAGTCAGCATTACAACTAAAATGTCAAAAAGGCATCACAACAATATTGCCAAGCAGCTAAAACGGGTGGAATATTTTCCAATAAAATCGTTCTAAACTATTCAGAAAATCGGATTCTGATACGGACACAGAAGGATTCATGTGTTTTTTGTTTTTTCTTTTGACATAAATGTTGAATTCAAAAACACCTCAAAAGGTAAGTTAAAAGATTAATTTTCCTTTTTTATTATTATTTTTATCCACTAATTAATTACTGCATTCTATTATTATTTCTGATGTACGTTTAGAATGCTTCCATTAGCTGGGTGCAACTTTGTCCAATTTTGTCAGAATTTTTCGTTTTGGCGACGACACAACAAACCAGCAATATAAAAAATTTTCAAAATTAAATCAACTAATTTTCTTGAAACAAATAACTCATTTCATTAAAATAAATTTTTTTTTTTTTTTCATAAACTTAAGAAATTTAAACTAAAGAAATAAAAAAAAAAAAAAAACATGTTATACTTAAGAGATATTTGGCGATTAATCATTTGGCGAGAATTAGTCGATCCGTATATAAGCCAAACCCCAAAGTTTAGCTTTAGAAAAATTCTAAAAGTTCTCCGCTTATACACGGAAATATACGATAAAAATAAATGAAGAATTTTGATACTTGGTATTAAATTGATTTATTATTTAGTTCATTTTTTATAGTGACTTAGTTCTAAAATGATTAATAAATGGTTTCTATTTATCAAATAAAATTTATCAATAAATATCATTACAAAAATTTATTTAAATTGGCTTGAGCACCTTAATGCATTTTTTTACAATAATCATAGCTAGTTTGTGAAGTGCAATTTTTCAATGGAACTTATTTTTATGACAACATAGAATATAGTACTTAATGGATACTTGAAATAAACATTTGCTTATGTCTAATGCCTTTATATCTAAAGAGTGGATAAGTCTCTAAAGTTAAAATAAGAAATTTACATCTTATGGTTAGAAGTTTTAATGATCTAGTTCACAATAAATTAGAAAACATTGAATAAAATATTTTTTAATGTTTAATATTTTACTTTTTTAATAAACTTGAGCCGAATAGTGTTTCGTGTTTTTATCTTTCATCAAAACTGGGAATTTTTTAAAAGAAATCTTATCATATAACTTTTTAAAGTAAACTTAATATACATCAAGCGATGCATAACTAATATAATTTTTTTTGTTAAATTGTACTGATTATTTTTGCTTATTTTTGAAAGTATTTTTGTTTTAAGATATAATTCTGTAAAAAAATTTATTTCAATGCACGTTTAGTTTTGTCTTTTTCAAAATCTAATTATTTTATTCATTTTTTTAATTAAAAATTCAAAATCTAAAGTAGAAATGTGACTAAAAATTTAATTGAGAAGCAAATTAACTAACTGGAAGGAGTATGGTTAAAGTATTACTATATAATATAATATAAGAATTAATATCAATTTATTAAAACAGCGTAATATTACTGGAAATAATTTTAAATAATTCATTTATTGTTATGTTTAATTAAAGATATTGTTATGTTTCAAAATGTCTCGAATAAAAGGCATGTAAATTGTCCACTGAAGCGTGCTAAATAAATAAATAAATATCAATCTCGTGAATAAACGTGCAAGAATCGTGCTGCCATCTATATTAGCAAATGATAACTAAGGAACTTGTTATTTTATGTTGCAAGATTTTGAAAGTTATCACTTATTATTTCATGAATTATGATTTATTAACATTATCAATTATTCAAATTTTTTTCAAATTTTTTTAAGGATGCGTTTTTTTTTATCATACTAAAAATTTATATGTTAATACCTATAATTAAATTAAATGTATTTTTATAATAGTAAAATATTGTATCTGAAGAATGAAAAGTGATCTTAATGTTAATAGCACATGATACAAGCTATGATTACAAATGTTCGATCACCGACGATTAGCAGAAATTCTGAACCAAAAATCGCGATTTTGAAAAACAGTTGTAAAATTTAATTGTAATTTTTTATCACCTAACAGAAAACCCTTCATCACCACTATTATTTATTGAAGCTTTAATAATAGCATTGATCACTAAAGTACTTGTTTATAAAAAACTGACATTGTTGACGAGTATAGAGTAGAAATCGGAACGGTTTTTTTGTAAATATTTAACGGCAACAAATTCTGATTTGGTAATCATTTAAAAAAATATAAGTGCTATTTATTTTATGGTTGGACCTAATATAAATTTTTAAAATTTGAAAAGAGAGGGGGAGATAATACAAATATTAATCAGACTTGTGACTTTTAAAAAAAGTGACTCTCAGTAACGAATATAAGAGTGTCTGGGAAGTGTCTCGCATCGGCAGTGAGACTTTCCTTTCAACTTATACGAAATGTGGCGCGATTATAATAAAAATGGTTTCTTTTATTCTTAAATAATATTGTAATAACTCTAAATATATAACTCCAAAATATATTGTAAAACTTTATTCAAAATAATATTATAATAGCAATTTGTGTGCATATATATATATTTAGAGAGAGGGATGCAGGGAGATCATCTGGTGAGTCTCATGTTCAAATCACTCCACTTTATGTTCCGAATAGCCCATCAATGGGCAATGAAGGCAGAGAATTGCTTTCCAGCAGATCTTTTAGGTGTACTTAAGTCTCTTTTTCATGTTATATAGTATGGGCAGAAAGATACTACTGGGAAATTTTTTTTGACCAAATCCTACTTTTGCTACATTTATTGCCCTTCTTTTCCCTACATTTAACATTAAAGCTGCAGATTTACTTCTTCGATTTCAATTTCACAAATCTGATTTTTAAAAAAGGTAATAATAAAAAGACCCTCAATTCTTTTATAACAAAGTATAGATAAATAGAAATGGAACATTTTTAACAACAAAATAAGTTAAACGTTAATATTTTATGTGCGTATGTGCAATGTTACTTGAAGCTTTAAATTAAAACCAATTTAATTTTTCAATTAAAATCCTGTTCGATAATATTCATTTCTTTCCCGCACATAAGGAGTTGTTTACTATGAATTTGTTGTTATTGATTGGATTCAAATAAATAAAGAACCGTTGTTGTTTTCGAATTCCAGGCAGCTTAACCTTAATTTTTTTGCTACCAGAACAGCAGAGAGATAACACATTCAATGTCATTCATGGATGAAGACTGCAATGCACTCACACTGTGTCACCGTTGTTTAGAACGAACATCATCCAAGGTGGCCTCTACGGAATTATTCCCCACCTCTATCATAATGGAAGAAGCATTCTGAATTTCAGATTTATTGTGCCCTTCTCCAACATAGACGCTGGAGCTTTCTGTTTTGCATTACTTGTCCTATTTCAAAATAAGTATCTTTGTTTCAGAAACCCAATTTGCTATGGACCAACCTATTTGTTCCCTGGGTCACAATTTTGTTGAATAATTTTTTATTGATTAATAAAATAAATAAGAGAGGAAATAAAAAAAAAAGGGCACGCTCTCCCTTTTATTCATATTAACACACGAAATTAATTTTAATTATATCAAACTAATAAAAATTCGAAAAATATTTCAAGAATTTAAATAAAAACGAATAGGATTATTCGATAAATAAGTCAATAAAATTTATTTTATTTTATCACTGAAAATTCTGCTCTACGTTCCTTTTTCTCAATAAATAAGGGCCATTGATATCAATCATAATTTTAGTAAATGAGCCCAAAAGAGCAAATAAAAGAAAAACGAACCATGTTTAATCCATGTGCAACAATACATGTTAAATTAGAATTCAAAAATCCGCTTTCTTGAAATGTTTAATTAAATTTGACAAATTTCCTGACATTCAAATTAGTACAATATAGTCTATTTGCTTAGCAATAAAGTAGAGCCGTAACTAACTAACCGCCTGGCACTACAATCCCTGTTGCCCCATGGCCGAAAAAAAAAATGTTTTTTTTTTTACGGGGTAGGGTTGTCAGCCTTACACCCAACTCCCTACAGTCTTATCACACCGAGATCTACGGTTTAAAGGGGATTCCGAACCACTACAAACATCCATGATACTGCCGGGTCTCGAACCCAAAGCCAGGGGCACCAGCGCTAGTCACTTAGCCAGTTCAGGTCAAAGTAATGTCCTAGCGTCTAATATTTGTTACTTGCCGTCGCACAATACGTTTTCTGCTGCAGCGTCTAATTTTGCTGAAAGAACCCGAAAAAAAATATATGATGACCAAACTATTTATAAAAATTTGAATTCATGAATGATAAAACAGAATGTGAGTTTGAAATTTTTAACTAAATCAATATAATTCTGACGTATAATTGAAATATTAAAAGCCCTGCTATTAAATATTTATTCTCCTGAATACATAGCACGATCTCTGCTTTTAGATCTTAATTTGGCTGAATGCACCCAAAATTAAAAAGAGAAGGGAAAAAAAACGGATTTCATAATAACGAGAGGGAAATTTGAATTAAAAAAAGTTTTAACTTAAAATTCTAAATTGAATTAACTTAAATTACAGTTTTTGTTTCCTTTATGCACAACATGTCCTGACTTTGCATCCTTACTGAATTTTCTCCCAAAAGAGAAAAGCTGCCTGATGGCCAATTGGCTAGCTCTCTGCCCTTTTGTTCTTCATATTCGAATCCTGACGGGGCATGGATGTGTATGAGGGTTCGGAATCCCTGTTAAACTGTAGGTCCCGGTCTTATTAGCCTAAAGTGTGCACAAAATGACCGTAGAGCGACAAACCAAACCAAACCCAAAAAAAACATACATGGTCTCTTATCCATTTACAACAACGCACGAATTAAATTTAACTTCAAAAAAGTTAAAAATGAAGCCAAAGTTATCAAATTTCTGACTACAATATCCAATAAAATACCGTCTCATGCTTACTTTTCCCCATATACAACATGAACTATACTGTAGCCCTCAGTGTTATTGAATGGCTTCAAAAGAAAAACGCACTAATTTAATTTCAATTTAATTCATACGCCATTACTACTTTTAAAAAACATTACATTTAACATTAAATTGCATTAAACATTACATTACAAAAGATTTCTGGCCCACAAACCAAAGTAACAAAAAAATCTTACTAATCAATATTCAATATTCATCTTTTACTGAATGGAACTCAAAAAAAAAAAAAGAGAAAAGAAGAAGGAAAAAAAAAGAAAAAAAAAAAAAAAAAAGACGCGAGTCCTCAATTCATTCATAACAACGCACGAATTAAATTTAACTTCAAAAAGTTAGAAATGCAGTCAAAGTTGTTGAATTTTTGACCTACAATATCCAATAGTAGGTTTACTGGAATTTTTAAATTTGAGTGACAAAAGATTTCTGGCCAACAAAACCAAAGTACCAAAGATCTTACTAATCCAAGATTCATTCTTAGTCTTCTACACGTCACAGCTTTTTCCTGCAGATTCTAATTTTACTGAATGGAACTCAAAAAACGAGAAAAAAGAAGACGGAAAAAAAAAAAAAAAGAAAAACGCGGGGTCCTCAATCCATTCATAACAAACGCGCGAGTGAGGCAGCAGTGCGATTTGTGGCCTGAAAAAAAAAAAGACCTGCCGTTGATGAGAGGAAGCAGAGAGAGATGAATTCGTGTTTAATGGCCGAGGGTCCTGATGAGGCAGGCGCCGGCGAGACATTGAATCATAGGCGAGGGAATCCTTCTCGCCAATTAACCGCCACAGAAATGACAATGCCAACTTCCTCCCCCGTCGTCCCACTCTTCATTTTTTAAGCACGGTTTTTAAATTGGGGGGTGCCAACTGCCACCCTCTCTCTGTAGGCAGTTAATTTGGATAGAGCTGATTTTGCAATTGGTGCACTTACTTCCCAAGCTAGCATGAGTCGTTTAGGGAAGACTGAAATGATGATAATAGCGACCAATGTTTATGTGACAAAAAAATTACAACAAGGTCGATGTAGAGTCGTTGATGAACACCCCCACAAATATTCAAATCACCCTCTCTCTCGTAAACGGCGATTAATTTCGATGCAGATTAGAGTTTACTGCTTTCAGATTGGCTTATGACACCATTTAGGCATATTATGTACCATCTTTTATATGTCTCCGAGAGACAAAAATTGCTCTTTTATGATATCTATACCCCTATTTGATATTTTACTATAAGCATTAGGTTTTCCCGAAAAAGAATATTAACTTATTTATTATTGACCTTTTTTTTTTACTCAGACCTTTTCAATAGTTTTCCTTATTAAAAGCAAACTTATAGGTTACTATCTCTTTCGATTTCTTTTGAATACAACTTTTATGGTTTCTAAATCTTAGAAGTTTGTATGTTGCTCCAAGTAATATTTTTCGAATTATAAATACATCATCTTAAAGAACAATATTTACTGCTCAACTACTTACTTTAGATTGCCCAACTTATTACTGCAATTTATGTTGTGCAAACTGTCTGCCTGTCTATCAAATTCTTGTATGTTAACCCATATATTTATTTACACTTTTGGCCGCTTTATAGACATCTCTTCAGTGGTGGAACAGCCCCATGGTGGGCCACGGCCGTCTGCCCTGTTGATAAATTCTGAAGCAAGAGATGTTATCTTGTTACGGGTAGGATTGTCGATGGCCTATCGTTCTACAATCATATTAGACCGGAACTTGCGGATTAAAGTGGATTTCTAACCACAAACATCTATTGCACTACCAGTAGAATCCGAAACCTGTACACCGAGCCCCAGTCACTCGGCCATCTGGTCCATAATAGACATCACTATTTCTGTTTGTCAACATTGCTGTTAGAACAGTGCAGGACTATAATGCCTTTCCCGTGAGATTGGGAGAAAACACAAAAACCTCAATTGAGATATCTCTGGCAAACCTGAAAATTCCATTTGATTCTAAAAAGATTTTCTCTCACAATCTCTCCATGGAATCCACTCTTTGTTTACAGCAGTGACTATGATGAACGCTACAAAAAGAAAATCGAACCATTGCCCTTTTTCACGCAAATTACACTATCATTGGCCCCAATAAGGTTATATTATTATTTTACGTAGTAAATTCTTACATTGTAAAATGAAATTAAATGAGATATACTTCTTTCCATGTAGAAACTCTGTTAAATGTAGAAACTAGATATTTGGTTCATAAATAAAACCTTATGCTGGATTTCATGGTGATGACTTCATCCTAAAGGCTGATAATGTTACACCTCAGTGAACTAGATTTCCTAACAGATACCTTGAGGCTCAAAATAGGGTAATCATTGTCTTGATCCCACTTTTTGGTTTATCTATACTCTAATTCAATGCCTTAATCGTATATAATATCTTTTGAATTTATTTGGAAAACATGGGCCTGAATGGCCAAGAGGCCTAGCGCTCGGTACGGGCTCGAAGGTTTCGGGTTCGATTCCCGGCGATACCATGGATGTGTGTAGTAGTTCGGATCATGGTGGTTTCATGTAGTGGTTTTTCGATCATGTTAAAGTGGATACTTTAGCATGATCGTAGAGCATTGCGGCGGTATTGTTACTCTGTGTCCGTAGTTTATTTTCAAGCTACACGCACCTCCCAGTTAGTGCTAAGTGAATAACGTCTGTGCAGCGCTTGCCTTATGGCATCGAAGACAATTGTCTAAGTGCTTGCCAGCTGCATAAGAACAAAAAAATATTTGGAAAAAAAATTAGGCTGCTATCAATCTACCTTCAAAGTCTTATAATGAGTTGGGACAAAGTGTGTTCCTTGTTACGGTCTTGGCTTCTCATATCCGAAAATTTAATTACCAGAAAGAAAAGGGATACAAGAATATAAAACAGCTAAAAAGAAGGAAGTGTTCTTACTAAAACTAATTTAATTATTTTTTGCAAAAAATAGATATTTTCCTTTTATTTCAAAAATAATGAAAAATTTAAATATTACATTTGAAAATTATGCAGACCTATTTTTCTGCATAATTTTAAATTTTCTATCACCCTGTTTGTGTATTTCTGTATTGTATTTTTAATTAATTGCAGATTTCAACAACATTTTTGTTTAGTAGATTTCGATCTTTATTGTTAAAATTAAACTCAAAATATAGTTATACTTGCTCAGAAATTTAAACTGAAATAGATAAAAGGGAAAATTAATTTCAACACGCACTTTTTTACCAGCAATAGTTATAAGACGCTAACTTGTAGGTTCAGTAATAAATCAGTTAATTGTCTTTTTTAATTATTAACAAATTTGAAAGACATTGAAAGGGATTCACTGTTTGTTATCCAGATGATAATAATTACACTGAAATTCATCGCCACAGGCGTATGATATACATGATGATAAGGTGCATGATGATGAAGTCGCATGAAATGCATGATTTTAATGCAAATTATTACAAAACAGATTACATTGTTCAAGAATGGTCAACAATAATGAGTGATGAAATAATTTTTGGGAAAATTTAGCTGGACATGAGGAAACAATTCAATTATACATAATATATACAACTTGAATTTTATACACTGAAGTGACAAAAGTCATGGGATAGCAATATGCAAATTTTCAGATGGCAGTAGCATCGCGTAGAACAGGTATAAATGCGCAGTGCTTTCGCAGAGCTTTCATTTCTGTTCAAATTATTCATGTGAAGAGGTTTTGACGTGATGATGACCGCTCGACGGGAATTAACAGACTTTGAACGCGGAATGTTAGTTGGAGCTAGACGCATGGGTCATGCCATTTCGAAATCGTTAGGAATTCAACATTCCCAGATCCACTGTGTCAAGAATGTGCCGAGAGTATGAAATTTCAGGCATAACATCCCACCATGGACAGCGCAGTGGTCGACCGCCTGCACTTAACGACCGAGGCCGTCGACGTCTGCAAAGAGTCGTAAATTCTAACAGACAAGCAACACTGCGTCAAATAACCGCAGAAATCAATGTGGGACGTATAAGGGACTTGTCTGTTAGAACTGTGCGGAGAAATTTGGTTTTCTTGGGCTATTCCAGCAGAAGACCGACTCGAGTGCCTTTACTGACAGAACGACATCGCTTTGCAGCGACTCTCGTGGGCACGTGAGCATATCGGTTGGTCCCTAGATGAATGGAAAACCGTGGCCTGGTCCGAGTCACGATTTCAGTTGGTAAGAGCTGATGGTAGGGTTCGAGTGTGGCGCAGACCCCACGAAGCCATGGACCCAAACTGTCAGCAAGGCACTGTTCAAGCTGGTGGTGGCTCCGTAATGGTGTGGGCTGTTTTTTCATGGCATGGACTTGGTCCTCTGGTGCGACTGGACCGAAATTGACTGGAAATGCTTATGTTCAGCTACTTGGAGATCACTTGCAGCCATTCATGGACTTCATGTACCCAAACAACGATGGGATTTTTATGGATGACAATGCGCCATGTCACCGGGCCACAACTGTTCGCGATTGGTTTGAAGAACATTCTGGACAATTCCAACGAATGATCTGGCCACCTAGATCGCCCGACATGAATCCCATCGCGCATTTATGGGACATCATCGAGAGGTCTGTTCGTGCCCAAAATCCTGCACCATCAACGCTTTCACAATTATGGACGTCTATCGAGACAGCATGGCTCAATATTCCTGCAGAAGACTTCCAATGACTTGTTGAGTCCATGCCACGTCGAGTTGCTGCACTTCGCCGGGCGAAAGGAGGGCCGACACGATATTAAGAGGTATCCTATGGCTTTTGTCACTTCAGTGTATATATTTTTGAATTGTTTGAATTTTTTCAAAAATTATTATTACTGTATAGATACATGTTTACACAACATTTTAGCCTGATTTTTTCAAGTACTGTAAATGGGTAAAGGTTAAAATTACGAGACATTTTCTGTTAAGTGGACATTTATGTGGAGTTAAATAAATATGAAAAACAATTTTGAGAACAGATACAAAATGACTGAAAAAAATAACAGAAATATGGAATAGTACAAAAGTATTATTCTTTATAAACGAACTGATTTTGATAACGTTCTTAACTTATCCCCGATTTAAAACAATTTATGGAGTTACACACAATTCAATACCATTGTTCATCGGAGTTTTAATATTAGATTCATTTATTGAAAACCTTAATTGGCGAAACAAAGTAGACAGAAAGTAGTATGTAAAAACTAGAGATTATGTGGAAAATATAGTTGATGGTATTTTCAAGAACCATGAATTACATTCCCTTATTTTATTTGTTTTAATTTCGTTGTACAGTAATATGTTATTTTATCGCTCATGCTAAGAAACAAATAAGCGATATAAAACGCGAGTTTATAAAGTTTCTATAATTTTTTTTTCAAAAACATTCATGGGAAATGTCATGAATGCATTATAATGAGATATTGAGGGCACACAATTCTGTTCAAATAAGAATGATCAGTGAAATACATAATGTGTTGTTTTCCTGTTCAAGAGTTTACAATTTTTGTTCCTGCTTTGGAAATATACAGTCAACGCTGCTTATTAATTTATTTTCACAAATTTATCAGAGCTTCTCATTTAACTTATTTTAAGTGTGCCAACTGCTGAGTATAGATTTTTATTTACTTTTGTTATACAACTATGGACCTAGTTTATATAGAGAGAAGTAACATTAAATTGTCATGTTTTCTTAATTTTCCAGTATTCTGTTTTATTTTTTTTTTTTTTTAATGAAAGGAATAATAGCAATTGCATCTATTTTTTGGAATAGAGTAAAGAATGATATTTTCATAGTTGTATATGTACATATGTTTGTATATAAATGTAGAATAAAGAGCAATATTTTCTAGAAATTGCCTTCTTTTTAAATTCAAAAAGAAATATTTTCATACATTTTTTTCGTTTTTCAAATAGAATAAAGAGTGAGATTTTCAAGTTTTTGGGGTTTTTTACGAATAATATTTTTTTGTGTACATTTTTTTTTTAAATACTATACAGAAATATTTTCATGCAATTTTTTCTTTTCGAATAGAATAAAAGAGTAATATTTACTATTTTTTTTTTTTTTTTTTAAAAAAGAATAAAAATTTCATGTATTTTTTTTTTTTACTTTTTTAAGTAACATAAACGATTGATATTTTCAGTCATGCTTTTCTACTACCGTTAACTAAAATTGAAAACCAATTTGTAATTTTTTTTTTTTTTGTGTGAAGTACTTTTTTCAGTATTCAATGATAAAAAATTTAGTTCTATTACTGAATCACTTTTACTGAATTTACAATTACAATAACAGACGAAACAAGGTTATGAATACAAAATACGTCATGGAATTTTCGGATGTAAATTGATATGTTCAGAAGTTATTTGTGACTGTCCAAGTAGCGCCTGAATATCTCATGCGCCAATCAATCGTGAACGCATTCAAACACAAATATTCCTTAAGGTCAGTCATTCACCTTTTCCCCAGACTTTTATTCAAAGTAACCACTTTGCGACACTTTGTCGCGACTTTCGGGAGAAATTCTGACCAATATTTGTTACAGGGCTGCAGCGACCATGAATAAATTAATTTCTTGTGAATGAAAAGTCCAGTAGTGATTGGTGGAGCCGTCAAGTGACACTTCTGGGTCTATAACTCCTCTCGAATCGGAAGCGGCACTGATATAGGATGGCTCTTCTTTATTGAAAAACATCAGAAGCAGCGGATAAATCATGCCGGGGGAGAGAGAGTTGAAAAATTCGGATAGTCTGTTTGTCGAAGATGTCCAATACAGCTGTAGACCGCAGACGCTGTTGTGACAAATAAAGACTGAGCACTTCCGCACGGTGACGTTAATGATTTACTAATTAATAATAGCAGAATGTTCGGCGACAAAAGATGCTCCAACTGTATAAGACAATCTTGAGTAAAACGTAAATTTTTATTTAAAAAATGTTAATTTCAAATTGCTTATATTAAATAATCAAGAAAAAAATTGTGAATTATTTAAATCCTTATTTTTTATTTGTGAATCTTATGTAGGCTCCGGGAAAGGTCCACCGACGAAGGGTGAAGATAGAGAAATTAATCGACGGAACTTTTAAGGGTAACTGCACTGTATTTGAGTGCTATTTAGGAAGAAAATTAGAAAAAGTTTCCTCATAGAAATTTGATTGTCAATGCAATATGCTTATATACACTATCACCGTTGCCGTCAAATTCCTGGTTTCTGAAGGCAGTGATTACCCCTAGACAGTCAGTGGATTTAAATCTGAGCCTTCTTGCACCTTAGTTGCGTACAATATTGGTGTGATATGCTTATAGGTATTGTCACTGTGAATCTGAGACCTTTTTCAAGCTTGTATTGTACAATATTGCCTGTCACTGTGAATCTGAGACCTTTTCAAGCTTGTATTGTACAATATTGCCCTGTCACTGTGAATCTGAGCCCTCTTTGACGCTTGTATCGTACAATATTGCCAATACATATTGCCAATGCAATATGCTTATATATACACTGTCACATAGCCGTCGAATCTCCTCTTTTCTGAAGGCAGTGATAACCCTAAACACAACCACTGGATTTAAATTTGAGACTTCTTGCACCCTAGTTGCGTACAATATTGCCAATGCGATATGTATATACATTATCACAGTGAGTCTTAGTCTTCTTACACTCAATTAGGCTTATATACACACATGTGTCACAGTGAATCTGAGATCTCTTACATGCTATTTGCGTACAATATTGTCAATACATATTGCCAATGCAATATGCTTATATACACTGTCACATTGTCGTCAAATCTCCTCTTTTCGGAAGTAAATGATTACCCTAGAAACAACCAGTGGATTTAAATCTGATCTCTCTTGCACGCTAGTTGCATACAATATTGCCAATACATATTGTCAATGCTATATGCTTATACTATACATTGAGCTTTCTTTCATGCTTTTTGCGTACAATATTGCGAATATATATATATATTGTCGATGCTTATATGCTTACGTACATTGTCACATTGAATCTGAGTCCTCTTGCACGCTAATTTGCGCACAAGAGGACTGAACTTATGAACTGGTGTTTTCAAAGTATAAGGAAATACAAAGACATTAGAAAAAATTATGCCATAGACAAGAATAAATGAAACAGAATAGTTAAAACCCCACAAATTAGAAGTTTAAAATTTTAGGATTAAAAAAATTCTGTAAGATTTTCTAAATGATAAATGGATGCGAAATGTACTTAAGTATTAATTTTAATAGTTCAGATATATATAGTAAATATAACTTTAAATCTTTTAAATAAAATATAGCATAACTGATTGTGTTTCACAGCTTAATATAGTCACTAAAAATGAATTAATAATAGGAAATAAGCTTATACCAAAAAGAACCTAATTAGAATATTCTTTATATGGTCAGTTTAAATATTATTAAGAATGAATTAATTTCTTTGTATTTTAAAAGTAAGTAAACAATACGAAGATAAAGGAAAAATATTGGTTAAAGAAAACTACTTATAAAACAATCATTTGCCTTTGCAACAATGTTTAGGGCATAAATTACTAAAAATACAAAAAAATACTAAAATAATAAAAAATACAAAAAATAATACTACTAAAAAAAAATACTAAATAATAAATTACTAAAAATATACCATAATCTTATTTTAATAATTAAAATGAATTTGCAAAAGAAGTTCAATAATTTCGTGCAGGATCGAAGATCAGGCATTAAAAAAAATGGAGATAAGAAACAAATGTTTTTAAACAAATTCAAGAACAAGAAGGCTTATTTTCTAATTGCTTCATTGTTCTTCTACAAGAATAATCCCACGATACTAAAATCTCATGTTTTAATATAGCAGCCAATCAGAAGCTTGATTTTCTGTCTACCCAACCGTGAGATTCGATCGCGTTCTACGACTTAGAATTACAATAACCATTGGAAACTTGCTTAAATAACAATAAATAAATAATCACCTTGTAAGTAATATCTCATGATAGTTATCTACTTTTTTTTTATGAATGAGAAAATAATAAATATCGATAAAGGATACGATATATAGATACATTGACATAAACACTTTGCTGTTATTGTTTTTAGAAAAAGGTAAATTCAATTTATTATTGGTATGCATTCGAACTGGCAGTTCTTCAACAGTCTTAATAAATTATTCCGAAACTTATCTGAAATGCCGAATTCTTATATTCAAAAAACAATTACTCTACACTACAATAAGTTCATAAAAAATATATTTTAATCATACGGAGAATAATAGATTTAAATATTTGATTGCTTACAGGTTGTTATAAAAATAATTCATAATTATTCCAGCCACTAGCTATTTTTGTAGAAAGTTATTGCATATAAAATATGATGATTTTTCTTTTGAATAAAATTATATTACTTCTGGTGCTAGTATTTTAAAATATAATTAATAAAATTTTTTTGCAATGTTTAATTTTAGAGTTGGAAATTGAATAAATTTAAGCGTTGCATTTGAAAAATTAGCAAATTTCATATTTAAAAACTATACTTCGTAGTTTTTACAAATATTTTTGGTGTAATATTTTAATAATTAAAATAAATGTGTTTTAACAAAATTTCAGCAAGCAAATGTGTCGTTATCTAGGGTGCGTCGTAGGGAACTTACTATATTCTATTCGTTTTTTGTAAAAGTGCTTGAACCACATTTGGACAGAGGTAACCGTTATTTTCTTCTTGTAAACCAGATAGTATATGAGTAGAAAATCAGAAGATAGCACGAAAAAAAAAGAAATAATTAAACAAAATCTATTATTAAGTAGTAAAACATACAATGCTTGACTTAACCTAAAATAAACAAATTTAGAAGAATATAAATAATGAATACCACAAAATTGATATCTTACAGAAAAAAGTCAGAGCATCCGAACTAAAGAAGCTTGGATCGAAATCCTAAAATTAACGGTGAAACTCTGAGAATGGGAAGAAAAAATCTACATGCTGGAAAAGCTTTCCCTTTTTTCCCCTTGTTCTACAAGTATATGCCTCAAACAGTTTACTGATTGTTGATGAAGGGAGTACATTTCCAGGGTTAACTGTTCCCATTTTGCGTGTAGGATGGAAGAAAACGTAGATAGCATCCACCAAATACCCTAAATGTCCTGCCTTTTATTGTACATTCTCCATCGTGTCAACTCATTTCTGAAAGCAGTGACTGCAAAGAACGTCGACAGAGGATTTGAACTTCGGCTCTCTTGTCCTTTAATGCTGAAGAAGTCCTTTCATTGGTCTTTTGGAAATATGGGAGAAAACGAACCCCATAATGCCATTCTTGGTGGCAGTTTACAAAATTGTGGTGGAAAATGTATTTGCAGTATTCAACCATCATGGCTCTTCCTTGGTTACGCTGAATCTGCTACATCTGCCTTTTGATGATAAATAATGGCCAAAATATCCTGGCAGAGTATGGTGGGCAGAATATTAATATTAATTGAGTATTGCAATGTATTTTATGAATCATGAGGTAGTAACAGTGCAGCTATAAAATAATTAATAATTGCCTTTGATAATAAATCAAAAGTTTTAAGATAAAAACCTATATTAATAAAAATTAATGCACAAAAAAGTACTACTTGTGAAAATGCATTCGTGTAAAATTAAAAATTATGTAGTCTGTTTTAATTAAATTTGGTAGCGAAGTTTATATTAAAGCTGGTCATCTAAAATTTATAAAAAAATAATAATAAGTTTTAAAAAAATACACCAATTGGAAGTTTCCCAAAGTAGGGATTGAAAATTAAAAAGCGAAACAAAACAAAATGCCTATCCGGAAAATTAAATTTTCCCTTTTAGCAGTGTTGTCTAGTCTAGACAGGTTGAGCAATCAACTGAAAAAGTTACAGTGGGGAAAAAAATCTATATATATTAATAAAAAGAAAATGAAAAGTGGAAGTGCGTATTAATTTGCAATCCGGGTTTTGGTATGTGGGAAAAGATTGAAAACACAGGGAAAAAAAAAATCCCTTTTTTTTTTTTTCCTCCTTTTATTTTTTTTTTTTTGCATGGCTGCTTTTGAAAACTGAACGGAATTAATTAATTACGCGTCTTTCAAAGCAAAGGAAAAAAGGGAGAAAAAAAAAAAAAACCTTCTTAAAGTAATCTTAAAATTAATAAATAGAAGAAAAACAGAGTGGAAAAAAAAAAAACCTGAAGATGGAAGAAGAATTTAATCAGTACATTTCGTTCAAAAATTAACGCCCAGACTCAGAAAATTAAAACAAAAAGCTTGAGGCTAGTAAAAATTTATTAAATCTTGGTTGTTTTCTTTGACTAATGTTAATAAAATTTTTAAAGTAATTCTTTGGGGTGAATTAAGAAGCATATGAAATTATTGCTCCTTGATTTGACAGGAATAGTTTTTTTTTTTTTTTCTTTTTCATTAGTGGAAAAAACACTCTAAAAATGCGAGTTAAGTCTGAAGTTCCTTTAGAAAAAAACTTGTTGTTTCATTTATTTCAGCACCTTTGACTGAGTTTTTAATCAGTTTAATTTTCTGTTAAATATTAGATGTACAGCGTTAATCAGATAAAAATGTTTTTTTTTTATTTTTACATGAAGCATAAATAAATAACTCAAACGAGTTTTTTATAAAAAAATTATCTGAGTGTTTTTTTTTTTTTTTTTTTTTATGCATAGTGAATTAATATATACATTTCAATTTTTTTTTTTTATACATAGAAGTAATTTTTGCAAGAGTTGGCGAAGAAATTATTGGAATATTCGAAATCCTTGGCAAATGTTTAAAGATTCATAAGTCTAACATATTTCATTTTTATCACATACTGTGTTTTGGATGATCAGTTTCTAGAATAAATTTTATTGTTGGAAAGTCAAAGTACAAAACCTTTAAAATTAAAAAACAGATTTTAAGCATACCTTCTTCATTGGCTCAATAGCCCCATTGTGGGCCAAGGCCGTCTGCAGATTTCTAGATAGGATATGTTTTCTTTTACGGGGTATCAGGGTTGTTAAATATCCAAACAAATCTGTTACGCCCAACAGTCATATTAGATCGGGATCTATGATTTAAAATGGACAAACAACCATGGAACCGTCGGGACTCAAATCCGAAACTTCTGGCACCAACTGCAAGATCGTTAGTCACTCGGCCATCAGGCCCCTTTTAAGCAACTGGTAAATAATATAAACAGTTTTTCCTATGCTATTGTTTTGAATTTCATGTGCACCACAAAGTATCACTCGAGACTTTCAGCAGTAAATATCAACAAACAAATCTATGACAAAATATTAAAATCATTAAATAAATTGCAAATTTAAAAAGAACACAGACATAACAAAGATAAATAAAATAAGAGAGAGAAAGGATTTAAGAAACATGTTGTTGTTTCTTGTCGCACTTGGTCATCATCAACATCTAGACCAAATCCATGAACACGTGTGTTCTCAAACAATGAAAAACCACTCCAGGACTTTAGCACAACTGGCTCTTTTGGTAACTAATGCAAATCAAGATATGGGCAGGAGTTGCTTGAGTCAAGCTACCTTTCGTGCAAAGGGGATAAACCTTAAGATCCATGACGTTGAACACGAAGATGACCACTGTGGAACCTATCAATAGCCGTCTGTTTAGATCTTCTACCAGCCCCAATGAAAGCAGTACCAGGACGATTACAATTTTACCACTCATGTACGAGGGCCTTTCTTAAAGAGTTGATAACTAATTTGGCCCTAAAGGCAAGTTCCGAGAAAGAGAGTCTGCCACCATCAGTAGATTTAAGAAACATAAAAGTAAGAAATGACAAATTTACAAAAGGCAGACTTCTGTTAACACGTTGACAAAAATTTGGTCCCCATTTGACTTTTGGAAAGTTAGTTTGTTTCTTAAAATTTTTCCCGAATGTTTAAACCTGGGACAGCTAAAAATAATGCAATCGGTATTCTGCAGCCTACGTATATTGCAGTTTCAAAGATCAGTTGAACATGGTTTAAATTTGTTTAAATAGGAGTTGAAATTTGGTATATCCAGTCATAAACTGAGAAATTCTGAAATTGGTAAAATAAATGATGAGCACGAAGCCTTTGAGGAATAGAGAAAAAGTACTATATGACAGATATGTCGGGTGATTCTATGTACAATTTATTCCACAGATTGATAATTTTGTCTTTAAGTGTCTTTTTATAATACATTTTATAATACACAATGTACCATTTGATAGCTTCTTTCGGTAGCCAATCAGCCCTTTCATAGCAAAAAATAGCGCTGTGGTCACAAACAAATCTACGTCTCCGGTTTTATATAGAAACCTGCGGTCCATATTATGCAGTACAATTATAGTGGATTCAGCTGGTAAACATATATTCTCTCTGTCTCATAATAATAGTAACTGTCGATGAATTTAATTTGTCTCATAATAAAAATAGCAAAAGAAAATAAATATAGAATGCAACATTTATTATCAAGAAACTAGTTTAAATTAAGAAATAAATTTAAAATATTGCTCTTACTTTTATTTTGAGTATTCAGATAGTTTTGGGGTTTTTCAATATATTTGTTACTACATTTTAAATTTATAAGTACTATCCCTTGGCTGCAAAACATTGCTTCCTTATATGGGAGAGTTTAAAATGGATTTGGATTTCCTTGTTTAATAGATTTCCCTTCTTTCAAAATTCGGAATAATGTATATTTTGGGAACTTCCATGGAGTGAGATGCTGATCCTATGGTGCCTCTTCTGCTAAGAGGAATATGGCCAAGTCTTTCTCTAGAATCTTTGCATTTACGTCCACAGATTTGTTTTTTCATAAAATAGACATTAGCATAAGTTCAACTTGACCATTATTTTCGGAAGCGCGTTTCCAAATTATTGATAGGAAGATTAGACTTAAATTGTTTTGAAGTCACCGTCATGGCAACTTTCCTTTTTTCTTTATGTATCAAGAACTAGACAATCGCTACTCGATCCTTGCTTGAAAACTCTCTTTCTTTGATTTTACTTTTACAATGAGTTGATACTCAACTGATATAAAACAATTAATTTCGATCCAATCGTTTTCCAACAGTGGATGAAATTGGACAAATAGCTATATTTCGTAATAATTAGATTAGCCTAAAAATGAAAGATGTGTCAAGACAAATGACTGATGTCTTGAAATATTGATTTTGATATTCGCAATTTGCGTTACAACGTAAGTTACAGCTGTATCCGTTAATAATTCCGGTTTAAATATTCACTTGTTACTATTATTATGGAACGGAGAATTTGGTATATACTGACATTTTTTCCACGCTCTAGGCTAATTAGATCGTGACTAATAGGGTAAACTAATAAATAGGGCAAGACTAATGAACCAATGTTGATGTTCTCTAGTAAATTTTATAAAATTTTGAGAACAGCATAATTACAAAAATGAAATATTTTAATCTGTCATCCAGCACTCTATTGAATGCTATCCAACAGAAAAATTATATATATATATATATAGTATGTTGGTATTTAAATAAATTTTTAATGTTTTATCATCAAAATGTAAAAGTAAAATTTTTACTTCCCATAATTTTACCTCAAGGAATGAGAGGGAAAGAAAAGGCAATGAGAACAGGAAATAAATATTTTTACAGTTAAAATTTTAATTGGGCTTTGGTTAAAATTTAGATTAAAGGGATACATTTAAAATTTATCATACATCACCTGTATAGTTGAAAATATTAGATTTTGATCATCTTTCTGAACATTGTCGGCATGATGAATTTTGTGGATATTTTTCCCCTCTGTTTTTTATTAAAGTTTAAAAACCCTACCTATAAGTGGCAAACCGATATTGTTTCATGCTGATAAAAAATATCTCCCTCGGGGCTTAGGAAAGAGAAGAGTATGGTATGAACCTTTTAGTTATTTTCCGTGACGGTATTTGTGCCAGATTGTGGTGATAAAATAAAAGAAATTGCAGTGCTGGCAGTCTCTCTCCTTTCCCATGATGAACTCTAGACAGCGCTGAATCCGTTACATGCTTGTGTTATTCTAACGATGAATCACTTCCAATCAAAACACCGGATTTTGAAAGAAAAAGCAACACTTCAAACTTCATGTAAACATGAAAAAATTGTTATGCTTTTACAGTGATTTAAAATGGGTTACTTCATTTAACAGAAATACTTTTTACAAAATCTTTTACAAAAATCTCTAGAAGAATTGATTCATGTTTCAGTGGCAAAGCGTGTGTAGGAGCACCCAGATTTTATTCCGTTGACGGCGTGTTTTAAAATTGAATTTTAGAAAGCGTGTTTCAGAAATGAAAAGACTCGATGGTGATTGTGACAGCGTGTTGTTGCATCAATAGTCAAGCGTTGAGCGTCGTTGAGCATCAATAGAATAGAAGCGCCTAGAAGGAGTTTCATTCTGCCCCACAAATATGGAACGGAATGATGGCCAGTTGGGTAGCGCTCTAGCCTTTGATACCACAGGCTTCTGGTACGAATTCTGATTGTGGCAAGGAAGTTTGTTAGTGGTTCGACCGTAAAATGACCGTAAAGAGCCAAACTAAACCAAAAATAGGGGATAGTTACACCTAAAAGTCCCCCCGGAAAGCAATGTCCTCTCCTCATCTCTCGCCAATGGATTGATTGTGGGCATATACAAGGGGAACACAAGGTTCACCAATGTTCAACAATAAAGAAAAAAAAATTTAAAGAGAAAAAGTAAAAAAAAATGGAAAATAACGAGATTTCACTTCAAAATCAATTATTAAAAAAAATTATATTGAACGTCTGTTAAATTCAATTATTTGCAAATTAGAGAATGGACTTTAATTTAAAAAAAAATAATCATCAGAAGTACATCTAACGACTTAAAAACACATTGATTTAGGGGAAAAAGAAAAAGTCAGTCATTTGAGCGTTTCGAACTTCAAACCGCCGCAAAGCCTGAAAAAGTGGAAGAAATGCTTTATTCAAACAACGATAAATCATTAGCAATCAGAACCCTATCCAGCCACTTTCAGGAATCTGGGCTTTCGACCATAATTAACGGTAAAACGCAGGAAGTTGGCGAGGAGAAGAGAAAAAAAAAAAAAGGTTGGTCCGTGATCTATAATTCTCAATCAATGGACTAAGATTTGGCTTCGCAACTACCGCGGATGCCCGAAATCAAGATGGGACTAGATGGATGGCAGGACGCGGGAATGAAATAAAATAAAAATGAAAAAAAAAGAGAGAGAGAGAGGAACCGAAATCGAGTCAGAAAAAGCTTTGTTTCTTGCTCTTACTCATTCCCCGTCGTTTTAAATGCTCGTAATTAGTCCCTGGCCCAGAGCCATCAATTAGGCAATCTGCCGCCGCTGAGAGAAAACTTCTCTAAATCAAACTACGGATTCGCCCTCCTCTTGGCGACGGTTCGTCCCATTTGGCGAAAAAAAAAGGAACTTTGAAAAATTTTATTTTAAAACTTTCTAATATAGGAAATGCAGAATAAGTATTGTGATATATTTGTGTTTCGTGGTTTCTTCACAGAGTAATATAAATAAATTTAAATAAATTTTTTAAAAAACGGGTATAAGAGATTGTTTTGGCTCTTTAAGTAGTAAAAACAAGTAATATATATAAAAAAAATTTAAAGTCAATTCTTACTTTTTTTTTTTCACTCTATTGCAGAAAGTCCTTTATAAATAATTTTCATTCATTTTTTTAAGTTTACCTGGCGCCATCTTTTGGCAAATATATGCAACTTAAATCTAAAAAAAAAAATCTAAAATGAATTAATTAAATTTAATTAATGAATTAATATTTGAAAAACTGTATTAACATCAAGTATCATTCACTACAAGTTAAAAAAAAATTTATTTGAACTTGAGTGGGTGAATAAAAAGTATTTTGTTAACGACTGAAAATTTGAACAAGATATATATAGGGAGAGTGTGAGCTAATAAAAGGAATTAAATAAAATGCATCATAAAATGTGAACCCTTACAAATATTGTTATTAAAAACTTTGCTAATATAAATAATGTTTATTTTAATGACATTTAAGTTTGATGGAGTTTCTAAAAAGCGCATATCAATTTTGATATTTAACCGCTTTTGAATTTTATTTATTATTATCTAGAGAGGTATCAGAGGCCAGAATTCCAGCCAGTTGTCCTTCAGACCGTTTCCATTTTGGAAGCATCCAGTTCTGGGTAAAAATAAATGTGTCATTTTCTGTATAATTTTGTGAAACACATTTTGCAGAAACGAATTACGTATTTTTTCGAGAATAGGTTGCCTCTGATTTTGACTGTAACGGTCGAGTATCTTGTTGCATGTCATGTGATAGATATTCCTCATTTTCAACCAAGTACAGTGTATCTATCTATCTAACAGTGTTTTTTAGCAATGGCTGGGTGAAAAGTTGAGGATTATGCGGACAATTATAGATGATGCAGAATTCTGCGTTTTTAAATATTTTTTTTTCTTACTTCAATGGCAAGTTTATAGGACAACAGATATTATAAAGAAAAATAAATACAAAGGACAGGATAGAAACAAATGACATCAGTTAATCCATCCACTTAAGTCTGGCAATCCAATAACGCTTCCATAAAGAAGAGACAGTACAGAACAGTGAGACATATTCCATATCTTCCTGGTTATCACACAGGAGACATACAGGATCAGGAGTCAGTTTAATTCTGTGAAGGTGCTTGCGGAGACAATAGGGATCCCAGAAAAGCCGTAGCAATTTCACCAGTTTTTCTCTAAGCCATTCCGGTATATCATGAATAGGATCGTACCAGGTCTTGTGACTGTTTCTAGCAGCAACATCTTTCAAAGAAGGAGCACTTAAGGGTCTTTTTAATTATACTCTCTCTTGTTTTAGAACAATACACCTGCATTCCACTGCAGAATTCTAAGAAATTCACACTGACAGCCAGACTGAAGGACGTGTTTGTAGATAATTTTGATTGTAAATCAGACGTTGCTCGGAGTGCACCACGCGGAGGTAGATCTACGTTGCACTCCTTTAAATAATATATAAAGTATATTATATTTCATATTGCTAACCTTTTTGTTGATTATAATTCTTTATAATCAGATATTTTTTGTTAATTAAACAGCTCTTTCACTTATCGCAAATATTAACATACATGCAGAAATCGAGATAAATAATGATATTAATAACAATAATAATTATTCATATTTAGATATATTCTTCTTCTTCTTCAGTGGCGCGAAAACCGCATGGGGGGCAAGGCCTACTGCCAAATTCTGAAACATAAGTTGTTTTTCGGAATAGGACTGTCAGTCCTACTCTCTAAAGTCATATTAGACCGGAACCTACGTTTAGCGAGGATGGTAATGGTTCGGAATCCACGCTAAACCATAGCGTGGATTCCGAACCATTACAAACGTCTAAGGCACCGCTGAGGCTCGAACCCCAAACCTGTGGTAGCGAAGACCAAAGCTCTAATCACTTGGCCATCAGGCCACATTTAGATCCTACATAATCATATCCTGCTTCTTGAAATTAAAAATTATATTTAAAGTTTGAGAGTATTGAGTTTATTTTATATTGAGTTTATATTATATTATGCTAAATTTATTTTTAAAGAATATTGAAAAGCTATCCACAAAGCACCATTTTTATTTACTTATCATAAAATTATATTCTTAAATCTTTCGTACATGATTAAAAAAAAATCTTACAATAGTCTTGTTCAAAGTTAAAATTTACCTAAAGAAATGAAACTTACTATTATGAACCAATATTTGAAGACAAAATACAATTATGAATTTTATTAATTCTACAATCATGAAAGTATCATCATATAAAAAAAGGGACAGATTTTAGGGACATTAAGTAGAAAGGTACGTATTATTAGGATTATAAATATATATTGTATGACATATTATATATTAAAGGGAAATGTGAAACTCTAAGTGCTCATTGCGTTTCGAGTTACACTATTAAGAATTGAAGAATAAATTTTTTTTTTTTAAATTTTGGCTCAAAATTTATAGATGGATTTCTATCATAGCAAAATAACAGTAGTGAGAATTTATCCATAAAGCACTATTTTTATTATATAATCACCACAAAATTATATTTTTAATCTTTTATAATGATAAAAAATTCTCATTGAAGGATTTACTATACTAGATTTTTGTATCACTATGATGGTGAAATTTCATCATGTAGATTATTAAATTTCCTCGTTTTTAGATATTATCAGCTGAATAGCACTATATCAAAAATACAGATTTTTTTAAATGTTTCTTATAGCACACGAATCTATGATTTGTTGTGAAATGTAGCATTTTTATAAAACCCACTTCCACCCTGATAATGTTATATATTTTCCTGCAGAAATTTTCACCGTGCAGTGCAAAGTGTTTACGGCGAATGCTATAGCAAAGACGTTTTTCCGAGTTGTCCTATTTCATTGATTCTGCTGAGAAAAATTGGTTCTTGAATAATTGGATTTCTCAATAACATATTGTCATAGTTATGCTCAATAAACCAATCCCAATCTTCAGTGATTTTTTTTTTTTTTTTTTACCTACAAATATTTGGATCAATGGTATCGTAGTTTTAATTGTAGAAATGCTTTTAAAACTATTGAAATGTTATGAATGTCATTAAATATCATTGAAGTTATTTAATTCTGAATCATTTGAATTGTTTATGACATTATTTAAATTCAATGTATATACATAATGAGAATATATGAGATATGCGAATCTAAAAACCCGTAAGAATAAATGTGATATACGTACTCACCAACAATCCAACTTAATATAATTCTTTATAGAGTGATTCAGCGGCTATAAGATAATCTTTGCTAAATGGTACAGCTTACTAAAACTTAAATTTTTTTTTTTTGTATTGTAGGAAGGGACGCATTGAGGCATGAACACAGGGGACCTAGTGGCCGAAGGCTGGCAGTCGGTACCACAGGTTTCGGCTTCGAATTCCGAGGGTCCATGACCGTAGTTCGGTCTTATATGACAGTAGAGCGTCACAGACCCCAATCAGACTTCTCACCACATCATTCCCAAACTTGTAAAGGGCAACTCAGCTCTAGGCACAATGATGTGGTGTGTTGTTGTTGTAGTAGTAGCAGTAGGCACGAATGACAAAAATGAGACATGAAAAGAAAAACCATTTTTATTTGTAACATCATTGCAAAGTGCTTCTTTGATTCAAGATTTACAATAAATGCTCAAAATTGTGACTACTTGCAGTGAACCGAAGGAGTGATGGGCGAACAGTTCCAAAGATGCCATGCATTTCGCGCACGCCAATGAACAAGTTCTCAATTGAGTCAACTGGGGTCTCGTAAATGAAAACACAGTTGTAAACATAGAGTAGGAATAAAATAAAGTGCGCATCGGGGTCGCCAGCCAAAAGGACTTGAAATTTGTCTCATGACGAGTATCAGTTGTGCCATTGTGCCTGGCTGTTTGCAAGAAATTCGTTTGAAAGTGCTTCATTCCTTAACGCATCCGGTTTTACCATATCTTCCTATATAAAAATGTTTTAGTAAGCTGTACCACCTCTCAAAGTTTGTTCCATGACCGTTGAATCACCCCTGTATAAGGACTTGAATAACAGGATTGAATCAATATCCCTTCAGAATTCCTCTAATCTGTGGCTTACAAGCTGAGGTCACGAAAAAACAAATAAATAACAGACTTTTCTTAATATGTTACAAAGTATTTCTTTCGAACAATTAGAAAAAATCATTTGCAATTAAAACTTCCCATTACGAAGAGGCATGAAACAAAACGGATTAGACGAGAAAAAAAAAAATAATGGAATGACACCAAAAAACATCATCCCCTTCCCCAACTTGGCGTCTTTCGAGCAACCCCTGTGCTCGCGGGTTCCACGGAGTCTAGGGCAATCCGAGCGGGGGCGGTAATACTAATCTCCATCCATTGAAGAGAATCAGTGGCGGTTAAGCAATTTACAACAATACTATTCCTTAATCACTTCTCTTGAAATTATTATTCCTAATGCCCCTGTCACATCTCGGTTTTTAACACTGCTCACTGCTCGTCTTCGTCTTCTTTTTTTTTTTTTTCTTTATTCTTCTTCTTCTAGGCAAAGAGAGACAAATGCAATTACCAGAGCGATCTTTTTCTATGGATTTATGGGGAGGCCTTGAGTGGTGAAACTTATGAGAATAAATATTGTTCAATGTTTTGATGTTCTTTTGTTTCGATAATTGCGATTCGTCATTCCGGACTCGGTGTTTTAAAAAAAGTCACCACCGATTGCGTCAGTCAGGAGACGATGGCAGATGGTTTGTGGGGAGCAATTAGAGTTAAGTGCGTGATCGGTTCTCGGTCTTTGCTTGTGGGTTTAGAAAAATATCTTGAAATATTTTTTTGCTAAAGAAAAAAAAAATATTGAATAGAGTTTATTATTCTAATTAGCTTATCTTTAGTTTTGTTGAATTAAATATTTAAAAATGTCAGTTTTCGAAATATTTTTATTTTTTCTAATTTTCATCCTAAAAAATATTTAAAAAAAAAAAAAAAAAAAAAAAGAGAAGTCAGCAAATTATTCTTTTATACCATGTGAAAATGTGATATCTTTTAATCATACTTATTGACACATTACAAAATAATAGAATATTATATATAAATATACAATAAGACGTTAAGTGTTTTCACTAACGTACAATATTACAAAAGCATAAAATTTCGATGATTTAAAGACCATGGATCTGAATTGTCCTATAGATTAAAGACGTTAGTTGCTCTTAATGCATTTGTGCCATAACTCATTTCGTGTCATTTATTCATTTATTAATAAATATTTCAGAAGTCATGGAATTAACAGCAGGTATAATACTGGTTGCTTCAATTTCTGTAGATTAGTAAGAGGTACAGGATACACAATCTTTCACCTATTTTTTTCCCCAATGCAGCTGGCAAACACTTAGACAATTGTCTTGAAGGCCTTAAGGCAAGCGCTGCATCGACGTTCCTCCTAATAGAAAAATCCAAAGCAGTTAAATTTAGAAAATATCAATCTAGAATTCAGTAACTCCCCAGATGGTTACTAATACATGGCACAAAATTTGGTATCACTTGAAGGTTGTACTGGCAACCAATCTCATTTTAAACTTTATTAAATTTTGCAATTTTATAAGTTATTTAAATGCAGTTATTTATTTCTCTCGATTCTTTTTTTACATAATTTTGTTCTCGAATAACTTGTTTAAAGGAAGCTAACATCGACTAATTATTTGTATATTCCATCTATTAGGTCATATAGTTTGATTTTATTTTAAACACCTTCGGTAATAGTTTGTGTGTTGGTCATAAAGGAGGATAAATATTTCTTCATTCGTTCTTATTTATAACCTATTATTCATTCATTCCCTTCACCATTCCTATTGATTCAATGCTTTTTCATTCCTATTCATAACAAGTTTGTTGTTTCTTCAATCTTATTCATAACAAGTTTGTTGTTTCTTCAATCTTATTCATAACAAATTTGTATTTTTTTTTTTTCATTTCTATTCATAACAAGTTTGTGCTTTTTCCCTCCAACTCGTAAGTTGTTGGTTTTTTTTCACTTTTATTCATAAGTTTGTTGTTTTTCGCACTTTTTTGTTGTTTTCGCAAGTTTTGCTTTTCAATTCTTATTCGTCAAAGTTTGTGTTTTTTCATTCCTACTCCTATTTCTATTCCCATTCATAACAAGAATATGGTAACAAAACAATAAGTTAATGAATTAAACGATTCTAACTTTGCATACGGGCCCTGTCTTATAACTCTAAAACTAATTGAAATTTGGTACCAAAAATTGGCGTGTATAGGATTTATTACACGGTGAATCGATTGCTCTAAGAATCTTAAAAATTTCTGTAATGGAAAAATTTAGAGTTTGCAGTTAATTTACCATGTTATTAATTTTGTTAATTAAATACTCTGCATCTCTCAAGTTCCTCTCTCAGGGAATGTTCCATTGGGGAAGATCTAATGATAATTGCGAAAGTTATTAAACCAACTGAATGTAATCAGTTATTAAGTCAGCTAAATTTAATCAGTTATTAAGTCAACTAAATTTAAATCAGTTATTAAGTCAACTAAATTGAAATCAGTTTTAAATCAGTTAAGGTTGAAGTAAAACATCAGTTTATCAGTCTTTTCAAAAATTTCATTCATCAGTTATTTCAGTAAATTAAAGAAACGGGAAGTGTCTTGCATGCAACATTTGAGCTGGTCTCCAGTTATCATCTCATTGAACTTTTTCATGGGGAATTATATTAAGAGATCTCTCTCATAACAATATTAAATTGAATTTTCATGAAACTAAAAAAAGGCATATTATTTACTGCTATGACATTTGATACTGTCGTTATAATATCTGAAATGTTGAAATATATGTGGTCAGGGAAATGAATAAATATATATATCTGTGGTGCTGAACGAGCTACAAAAGGGAAATCACACAGACATTTATTGACTCAGTTTTCTTTTAAATTTTTATATATATACCGTGCATTTTCCGAATATAAGACGGCCCGTATAAAAGCTGAAAATGCGTTTTTGTTCTTCAAAAAAATGTACCCAAAATTCAAACCCCGTAAATAAACCGAAATGAAAAAAAAAAAAAAAAAAATCCTGTAACTTTCAAACATGTTGGCTTGAGAGCAAAAATGTTGAAATATAGTTATAACTCTAGTAATCCCGTCTGAAGCCAGCACATTGTTTCCATTTAGTTGTCTTGTTTAAGATCTATGGTACCTGTGATAGTTTAATTTTCTGTGTATTTTCTTTTTTTGTCTGAAACAAGAGCGAAAAGATGCGACAAAAATTCTTATGCGACAAATTTCAAACTGCAGTTGATCGTGCTTGCTGAAACCGTTTTGGAACTTTTTCGTTAGCAGGAGCAAATTTCACCAACATCAGATTTTACGTTTTGGCGAACGATGCAACAAACTACCTATATAAGCTATTTCGAAATGAAACTACTCATTTTCATAAAACGAATAATATCACAATTTTAAAATAATCAAACTTTGTTTTTATACGGACAATGCATTTAGAAAGTTCATGTTTCTTTTATTTATTCGTTTTTTAATTGTTATTATTGTTGTTTAACGTTTATGGGGCTCATGTATACCACAAATAGCCCACGATAGATGATAAGGAGAAGACAATGGTTTTCGGAAGTTCTTTTAAGAGTAGCCCACCTCATTATCTTGTTGTATGGGAGAAAACTTGGTTCTCTCGGTTGCCATTTCTAGGATTGATTATTCCAAATTTATATAGCACAGTATGGGCTGGCGCCTGGAGCAGCCTGAATAAAGTTGAATCTACTACATAACTACTGTTAAAAAAAATGGATCAACAATTTATTGGCCATCAACAATAGCATACATATTTGAATTCATTTTTCATAGTATTTTATGTGTATAAAGAATTCTAATAGAACATTAGACAAATGTATCCAGCTTTTAGAAGGAATACTTCTTGATGATCACTAAATTGAAGCTGTGGTTTACCAAAATGGATGACACAAATCCTACTGACGCAGGTCATAATGCATATTAATGCAACGACATAATCTGCATTAAGAGTTCATGCTTGTTTTATTCATATGGTGAATTATATCAAGTGTTTGTGGTTAGATGAAGATTATTAGACATAATTCAATGACTAACCGGAATGAGTGACACTATTTTTAGTAACGTAGTCGACCACACCAATTGTATCAAAAGTTCAAGGTATTTTTCATTAATATATTAAGTAACAAATATTATTTTTGTCGTCGTTTTTATTTTTCATTTTCTTTTGAAAGATCGTTAGGAACGATATTATTTACACAAATTATTTACACTAACTTACAAAAATTATTTACACAAAAATTATTTTTACACTAATCTCAGTGATTTCAATTACTGATGCATAATCATATATCTGTATTTTTCAAAGCAATTTCTGTTGTTGTTATTTTTTTGATATGTAATACATTTTCTCCGGGCTGTTGGTATTACAAATTCAGTAAAATTGTTCGCCATAAAATGGCAAAATTTCATTTATGCAATTTTAACACATCAATTATCGTTATGCATATATATTGCCAAGTTTATTCATTCAATATCACTAAAATCAGTAGACTTACCTATAAGATCTTAAAATTTAGTGTTACTTGCGCACTGTGATGTTATAGTATTTTATTATATTTTCAAGATACAGAAAAAGCAATATAGGGAGTCAAATGAATAAATAATTTCAATAAAAATTATATTTCCCTTAGAAATTCAAAATATTTATTATATTAACAATTTTGCATATAGTAATTATTTTAACTTGACTAGCGCTACGGAGCTCGGTGCCACAGGTTTCGGGTTCGAGACCTCCCGGTTGCCATGATGTTTTTAGAGATTCTGAATCCACTTTAAACCATAGATACTGGTCTAATATGACTGTAGGACGTAGGACTGATAACCCTACTCCGTAAAAAAGAAAACATCTCCTATCTCGAAATCTGCCAGTAAGCAGACGGCTTTGGCCCACTTTGGGGCTGTTGCACCAATGAAGAGGAAGAATTATGGTAATTTATAGTATATACTTATATTATTTTTTCGACCGTTGAATTTGTTAATGACTTAGTTGATCTTGGTGAATTCAACAACTATTTTAAATTGGGAGCATAAGGGAAAAGAATATTCTACGATAACTTTTTATTTGTGATGTCAGCTTCAATGTTATTTTCTCATAGAATATATAGAGAGAGAATAGATTTTAGATTAGTTAAGATTCCGCAAATTGTTTGTTTCGAATACCAAACACCTTGACATGAGGTTGCTCCTTTCAGAACAATAGGTAGGAAGCAGATTAAGTGTTAACTAGAATGCACCACAGGCGTCTCACTGTGCAGGAGTGCCCACATTGAGACATCACGATTTCGACAGGACACACCGAGAGATGGCTTCTGGAAAGTTTGCACCTTGCTGTTTGAGCTCAACGGAAAGAAATTACGTCATTATGTTGCATTTATTTTTTTTTTTTAATAATTTTTTTTTCTTTTTTTACTGTTAAACAAGTATCTAGACCAGATCTAATAGATCACGTTGAAAAATCATCTCGGCAACAACCTCTTGCTCAACTGTTTTTATAGCACACATTTAATTTAAGAGAAGTTGCCGCTGGTATTTTCCAGTAAGAAATTTTAAGCTGAGGTCTTCAACGTTAGATTTGCAAAAATTCAGCGTTATTCAGAGTTTATCATAAAAAGCCTCTCTCACTGCAATCACGTTTTACCGTCACAATTCGGGGATGGCACCAAGAGAGTCCATACCCTCCTTCTTGAGTCTAACGAAAGGACGTTTAGCCCTGAAGATTTATCATGCCCATTACCGGAATAGACAAAAAAGTTTTGACCCACACTTCTCAGTGCCATTCCGGTCCAATTTAAACTCATAGGAAAGGGGGGAGTTCTTGACAATTCTATTTTAAAATTAAGGAATCTGTTTCGATTAATATTTCGATTTTAAATTAAAAGAATCACGAAATATGTTGTTCTACAGAAATTAAAAAGTAAATTATCAGTTTAAGTTTGAAATGCAACAGTATGAAATCTAACCTCAAGTAGGAAACATGAAACAATTTTGGCAAAAATTCTTAACACACAAAAAAAGATTACATTTATTGGATAGTTGCAACCTATGTTTTCATCTGCAATTAGAAATTCCCATTGGCCCTTAAAAATATCTGATAGAGTTGCAATGCGACTTAAAAATTTTAAAAAGCTACACAGCAACTTAAAATCTGAAAGAACTGCGACATAAAAAAAAATTTGAAAAAGCTGCAATGCGACTGTTATCAAAATGCACTGGACAGTTAGATTCGAGACTCACATTTCACTGAAAACCTTTTTTTTTTTTTAGCTCTCTGTGTCAAGTATAATAAATTTTCATTAAACAATTACATGGCCACTCTTAAACTTCTTAAAGGATACTGTGTGGTTTGGTTTGGTTTGCCGCTCTACTGTCATTTTGTGCACACTTTAGGCTAAATAGACAGGAACCTACAATTTAACGTGTATTCTGAACCACCAACTAAAGGATTCCGTGAAGTTGAGTGAAAAGGAAAAAATCAATATCTTTATTTCTCAAATTAAATTTAGCATATTCCACACGAATATCTTTGATTACCGATAGAAATAACAAATTGCTTTCTGTCTCACAACATTTTCATGCAAGATAAGCATCATCAGTATGTGCATTGGCAATTTTTAATAGTTTAAATTTCAATTATCCTGTAGTTTATAATGGATTTCGTTATTATTTAATGTACTTATGAGCAAGCATATGCTTTATTTGTGCATAACTTTTTGTTAATTATTTTTATTATAACTAAATAACTTTGATTTTAAATTATAATTAAATGCATTATTTTGAATATGGAGTCTGTGACCTTCACCTTACTGGTAAAAGAGGTCTGCGGTGTCCAACTATAGAAAGAAAAGGTACCCTGCCTTCATCTTACTGGCAAAAGGTGTTAGTGGCTTCGCCTTATTGACATAATGGACAAGTGACCTTCATCTTATTGATAGAAGAGATCCGTAACCTGATGGCCAGTTGGCTAGCGCTCTGGCCTTTGATACCACAGGCTTCAAGTTCGAATCCTGACAGTGGCATGGATGTTTGTGAGTGGTTCGGAATCCATGTTAAACTGTAGGTCCCAGTATAATTAGCCTAAAGTATGCACAGAATGACCGTAGAGCGACCAACAAAACCGTAACCTCCATCTTACTGACAAAAGGCATCTATGGAATAAAAGGAAGCCATATAAATTCAGAAGTTTAATTTTGAATCAAAGAAAGTAAGTCAGATAATTAAAAAGTAAACTAAAAGTAAGTAAAGTAAGAATAAGTCAGTCTTGTTAAAGTAAAGTAAGAATAAGTCAGATAATTTGAAAAGAATTGCTTGACAAGAAAATTGTCAAAAACATTCTAACCTTATGCATTAAAATAATTTCTGGCGAGTTCTTATTCAAGAATGTATTGACATCAGGATGATTTCATCAGTATGACTATTTTCTTTTATTTGAAATTGTTGCATCTTTTATCAAACAACTGAACTGAACAAAATTTAGACGATAATCCAGAAGATACTGAAAAAGTTGTGACGGCAGAACGTTTGCATTTCAAAAGATTCTTGTAATATAGTAGTATACATTTGCAACTTCGATAGAATTGATTATATCCATATAAAGTAGGAGCATTTCAAAGGCGTCACTCAAAATTTTTCTATTTAAAAATTCATTTTAAAGCAGAAAAATATCGAATTTTGAAAAATTAATTTTTTAATCTTCCTATTTAAAGTGTTAGTTAATTTTGATATTTAAATTTAAATTCATTCACATTCATTCTAGCATGAGAGATTAATTTCTTTCATTCACATGATCCTAGTATGTGATTAACTTATTTCATTCACATGATTCTAATAGATTAATTTTTTCACATTAATTTCTTACATTCACATTGTAGCATGTGATTAATTTCTTTCATTCACATGATTCTAATTTGTGATTAATTTCTTTCATTCACATGGTTCTAGTATGTGATAAATTTCTTTCATTCACATAATTCTAGTGGGTGGTTAATTTCTTTCATTCACATAACTTTTTGATTTACCACATTTTCAGTACTTCAAACAACAATGAAACGGTTCCTAAAAATGCATTTGTACTTTGAAATAGTTAAAAGGATACACTTCTCGCAAATAACGAAGTTTATTATTTACGACAGAACGGTTTGAATCGTAAAAGTAAAAGCAATACGAATAATACAGAAAACACTCTTTAAAATACTGAGTAACAGCAAAAGCATGAATTCATCTATTCATTTCCTGCATTCCCTAAAAATTTAATTCCACGCTATCACAATTTACCAAACCTTACTCGCATTACAAGATTTACTCATCCTTCTCCTCCCCCTTCCTCCCCCCCTCTCCGTCTTCCCCCACCCCCTGAACCACCCCTCCCCTCTCAGGAGCGAAAAACCGAAATCTCCATCCCAAAAACGCATCAGCGGGAAAACAAACGCGAAGTTTAAGAAAAATGAGTGATCGATTCGAGAGACACACGGATAACCAAAAACACTCCCCCTCCATCCCAAGAAAGGAGGCGTGTTCTATTTCATCCCCTCCCACCCTGCCACCCTCCCCAAAGTTCCTACACCCTCCACACGGGGAGCTACCACCGCCGAAAGGCGGCACGCGCGCTATGTCCGCCACTAAATCCCCCGTGAGTTATTGGCAGAACGCCACTTTGCCCCACTCTTCATTATAATAATCGTCCACCCCGTTTTTTATATCGTCTCTTGCCTCTCTCCCCTCCACAAATTATTTATTTATTTATTGAGTGATCATTTGCTTGGGCCACGTTCCGCCCCCTGTCGAGGGTCGTCCACCCCCACCCCCCTTTTCCACTCGGATTGGGTCTTTTTGGCGCGTGATTTTATTTCTCGCTCACATCTCTATCCGGCCGGGTGTTTCTGTGCTCGGGTTCGAGCGATGGGTAGCGGCCACTGCAGCGTCCCTGTCCGGCAGGAGGCATGACGGACGGTCCGGCAATCGGCGTCAAGGAAGGTCCGCTCACGTTCGGCGAGATGGGTAGCGCTTTCAGGGTGGTCACTCCGAAGAGGCCCAGGGAAGGTGAGTAGCGGCAGTTTTGTTTGTGTCTTAAAAGAGGGAGACTATTAAAAAACATTGTTCACTTTTTCCTTTTTTTGAGTCTGGAATTTTACTTTTCTAAAAGCGACAATCAGGTTTCATCTTTAAATAACTTCAAATTCACTTTTCTTATTTTACTACATACAAATTTAAGAAACACTCAAAAATTACAACAACAACTTCTTTTCAAACTAATTTTTTAACTTTTCAATGCAAAACATTTGTCAACGAAAAGTTTAAAGAATTTATAATTTTTGATTATTATTATAAAAGAATGCTACAACTAATATTATTAAAGGCTAAAAAAACTAAACTTTGAGAAACTTTACAACGAAGTCTACGTAAAAAGTTTTTCGTGTTATAATAAAATTTTCAAATCATTTTAAGGTGGCAATATTTAAATCTAGTTTATAAAAATCTTCCATATCAATTATCATCTTACAATGAGAATTTTTAAAAACTTAACATGATATTTTTTGAATTATTTGAACAAATATTTTTGTTTATATTTGTTTAAATTCAATTTTAAGAACTATTTTTCCCTACCAATAAAATTATCTAAAAATTGATAATCAATTTTGGAAAATTGTAAGAAATTATAATAGCCATCCTTTTAAACTTACAAAAGAAACTAATACTATATTTTTGAGACATAAAAAATGAAATTAAAGTTTATATTCAATAGTATTAGTTTCCTTTTAAAATAACTATTTATAAGCTGTAGGTGCAGAATAAAAAAACTTTTAAAAGTTAAGTATCTTGAATCTTTATAATGTATCATAATGCAAATAACGAATAAAAAGAGTTTAATTTGGGCCATTCCCAGAATATGAGTTAAAAGTTATTAAGATTACTAGTAATTGTTAATTTGACATAATGCAATATTTTTCAAATGCGATAAGAAATTATAGGTTTATTTTATTTCGATACTTGATAGCACTTTTTGTTCAATGCAAAGTTTTCCAATTTAATAATCTTTACTCATTGATATAAAAGAAACATTATGATTGGCTTTACAATGAGGATTATTGAGACCAATTTCCAGATATTATAAATACGATTTAGTTTTTCAAAGTTAAAATAACTTTCGTAAATTGTTATATTTCTTTTTAGAGAAATTTCGATGATAGAATAAATATTTACATTTTTTTTTTTTTTCTTATTGCGGACTTATAAGTATATAGTTGGAACATATTTTTATGCCTAATAAAATATTAAAATTGGTAATATGTTTAAAAACCTTATATTTATTAAGAAAATTTATTACTCAGAACTGTGTACCTTAATTTTCGTAATTTAGAAACGATACGAAAGTGCAAAAAAATCTTTAATATCAACTTCCATTTTTAATAAAACTTTTTACATCT
This sequence comes from Caerostris extrusa, assembly GCA_021605095.1. Classification (NCBI taxonomy): domain Eukaryota; kingdom Metazoa; phylum Arthropoda; class Arachnida; order Araneae; family Araneidae; genus Caerostris; species Caerostris extrusa. The sequence continues at coordinate 35,451 of BPLR01000127.1, read as the reverse complement.
TTTCATGTGCCTATTTTAGAATTTTTTAGCTATCTGCAATTTTATATTGGAGAACATTGCATATTATATCCATTTTTTAATATAAATTATTAAAATCTGTTTTTTTATTTTACAAGGTATGATATAAAAACGGATTTTATATAGTATGAAAGAAATTGGGATTTAATTGTAATTTCTTAACTGTAATTTTTAAAAAAAAAAATTTAGGTCAACATAAATTTTCAAGCAAAGATCATTTTAATAGATAATAAAAAGTTACCTTTTTTGTATTATGGCAATTTTGTTTTATTTTCAAATGAAATTAGACAAACAAAATAGTTCGTAATAAAGTGAAATTTTCCAAAGCTTTCTAATCAAATAATATTTTAGAATTCAATACTATAAATAATTACCTTTCTATATTCTATTATATTTTTATTATTTTTGATAATATAAAAATATAAAGTAAAATATAATTTAAAATGTTTAAATATTTTGCAATAATATTTATAATATCAATACAAAAGAGCGAGGTTTATTTTAGAACTTTTATAGTTATATACTTTTAATGGTTTTAATAATTGGGATGCAAATAAAAAAAAAAAAGTACTTTATTTTATTCTGAAATATTAAAAAACTTGCTATATAAATAAAAATTCACACAATATTTTTATACAATATATTCGTAGTATAATAATAAAATTCTGTACAATATTTTTGTGTAATTTACAAAGGATAAGCATACAACAAAATATCCAAAAAAGTTATTTTTTAATATTAAAAATTATTATAAATACAAATTCAATACAAATTCTTATAGTAAGTAGTAAAATGATGGCTGTGTACATTTTTAGAAAGCAATGTTAGATTTTTAAATCGGAATTATTTTAAGAATTATAAAATTTAATTTTTATGTTACGTCGAAATAAAATATTATTTAAAATAAGATACCTTATGAGAATTTTTTAATATTTATATACAAAGATTTATGCATATTTATATCCAAAATTTACACCTTCATTTCGAAGTGCCTGTGTTATATAAGGCCCAATAATTATTGGATAGATTAAAAAAATATCTATAAGAAAGCTAGATATAGAAATAAATTGGTTTATTATACAATTTAATTACAAACATTATTAAATTTAGATGTAAAATTCATTGGTTTCTCTTAGTATGTTCAAGTTATGCACGATGTTATGTTTATTTTAAGTGTTTTCGGTTTCAGCTGGTTTGAACTTTTTTTCATGTGTGGTTACGTAAAAAATCATGTGTAAATTGTCAAGAATTTAAGTAGATTATCCTAATTAGTATTATTTCTATAATAATTCAGTACAACCAGTATTCCTGTATCTTTCTTCTAACCAGTACATTGGTGAAATCGAATACAACTTGGACATAATATGACCAACCGCGGAAACTGACATCGAAATTTATTCATTTTTTTCAATTACCTCTTTAATTTGTTAAGGCCTTTTTTACACCATTTTTTGCTTAATTTTGTAATTAATTATCTTACACTATGCAAAGCCATATGAATTTTTTTTTAAAAATTCAAATTGTACTCACCATATTTGATTGAGGAATTAATAATTATTTTTTATATATGATAGAGGAATTAATACTCACTTTTTATTGTATTGCAAATGACCTTTTGAATGTTACAATGACATTTATTAGTGTTTTGAGAATAAAGACAATAAAATGAATGAATTATGACCAATAAATGATGTTATGGCCGCAATTAACGCCAAATGATGAAGACTTTTCTTAGTCCATTGTTCAGATGAAAAGAAAAGCCGTAACAATGAAATGAATGTCGTAAAAGTAAGTCTAAAATTACAATTTAATTCCCATAAACAGTTCTTAATATTCTATTTAGAATTATTACAATGCGCAAATCTATGTTATTTAACGCCCTGTTTCATTTTTTCCAATAACTGAAATGAACACAATACTGTTTAGAATAAGCGATAATAATAAATTTATTTTTGAATTTGTAAATTATAAATTTTTAATACTTATTTCGGTGCTACATATTTAAATTTGCTGAATTGAAAGGGAAATGTGTTTGTACTTCGTTAAAATTTTAATTTTTGTGAAAATAAATTGCAGGAATAGGATACATTTTTAAATTTCTTTTTTATGAATAATTTTTGTCAGAAAATTAATTTATTAATATTCTGGTATTAATTATTAAATCATTCAAATTGTTTTTATAGAGCCATGAAAAGTTATTCCTGAAATTCAAAAGAATTTAAATTTTGTTATTTGGACATGAAAATAAATAATTTTAATAATATAACTAAATTTAACTACTTATTTACTATTAATTAACTACTTATTACTTAATAATATTTTATTTACTAAATTTTAATTAAATTTTTCTGAATTTTATCATCGTTTCTAATCTATCTTAACAAAATATTTTTCGTATTATATTCGAAATCATTTTATATTATTTTAGTATATGTTTAAAAAAAAAAAAAAAAAAATTGTAGTAGTATTTAAGAAAAAAAAATTTAAGAGCGAAGTTTATATAGGTTATTTTTCAAAATTCAAACGAAGTTATATAATTTGTAAACAATTAATTAGTTAAATAACAAATGCTTTCAGAAATGATTTTAAGCAGAGTATAGTTTTTAAGAATAAACACTAATCTTAAATGCAATATAATTAAATGCAAAAAAAAAAATTCAAAAAGTGGAAAAATATTTAAAAATCTATGAAATCCGGTAACTTTATTGCAAAAAGCATTGTTTTACATGATGCAATAATTTGATAATATTAAAATGCGAATTAATTAATTTTTGATAAATGAATGAATTCATTTAAAATAAAAACCAATTGTTTTTGGATTAAATGAAATATAATTTAACAAAATTTTATAATACGTGAACAGAACTGATGATGCTTTATGGAAATTATAAAAGTTCTTTGTAATTACATTGAGAATTCAATATAAATTTATAATGGGAATTTTGCACATATATGGAATAGCATTTATAATATGTTATATATAATGAAGGGTTTTAATTCGTAATAATTATAAAACATAATTATTTCTCGTTCATATAGTAACATTGAGTCTTTCTTTCTAAGAATATGCATATTTATAAACTTAAGGTGATTTGAAGATTTTAACATATTTAAAAATATATAGATACTAAAAAGTACGTTATATAGCTGCATACTTGCAATTTTTAAAAGAAAAGATAAGTTTCCTTTGGCTTATATTTAAGCTCAATAGATGAAACTTTAGAGGTGTGGATATAATGCTTCTGTTTCAATTCTCACCAGAATCTTTACAACATGGCCCTGCCAACAAGACTAATTATCCCACTAGCAAATTATCCCAACTATACTCATGTGTTATATTTGTTTCTTTTTCAGAAGACACGAGTTAATTCGTACAAAAATTAATTTTTGATTCTGAACTGAAACGAGTATTTGGGGCTAACTTGCATTATTCTAAGGCAAATTCGAATTAAATTATACATTTAGCAACAGTCATTCTATCTTGCCATTTCGTGTTGTTTTTACAGGCATCTGACTTGATGCCCTTCAATACCTAAAAGGATGAGCGATGATAAGTTGAATGTTATTTTTGCTGATGAATTTACTTTTATTTATTTTCTTGTTATTCATTTATTTTATTGTTATTATATATATGTATATATATATTCAAATTCTTCAAAGTAAAGACATTTCTAATGGCAATAGCATTTCATCGTAAAGTTGAGAGTTGAATGTTGAAATAGTTGAATGTTATTTATTGATGACTATTTGCATTTATTATTTTCTTGTTATTTATTTAATTTTTATTTTTATTTTTTCAAAGTAAAGACATTTTTAATCATAATAGTGTTGTATCGTAAAAATGAGAATTGAATGTTACATTAAAAGTTGAGAGCTGAATGTTAAATTGAAACTTGAGAGTTGAATGTTATTTATTGCTGGTGACTATTTGCATTTATTTTCTGTTATTTACTTTATTTTATTTTTATATTTTTATTTATTAATTTTTTTTTAAAAATTCTTCAAAGTTAAAACATTTTTAGTAATAATAGCGTTGTATCAATAAATGGTCTCGAAAGATCAGGCGATGAATTAGCTGATTATTAAATGTACTTATTCTGACACGCAAAACTAAATTTGTTTCTATAATAAAAAAAAATGTAAATTAAAACTCATTAGTTAAAATTCTTAAATTGCAAATATTTGATTATAGTCCAAAAAAATAATAATTGTTCTCAAATAAAACTGTATTAGGGAAAAAAATACTGATCCAATAATAGATTAATAAAAAGCCCATTCGAATAAATATAGTATTTATCTGTATAAATGACAATAAGCGACTTAACTTGGTTTAATGAATGGTAAAATAATGTAAGAAGTAGAAAAAAAGAAAATCCATTCACTCTTCATATTCTTGAGCAGTTCCTCTGCCTCCGGCTTTGTGCTGAGGGTTCCGATTTATGTTTCCTCTATTCCACCAGAATAAGATTTATATAAGTGCTTTTCTTTCCTCTCTTTCAGAGCGAGATGTATTTGCAACCTTTATTTTTATTCAATAAACTTTTCTGTAAAGGAAAGGATCGCGAATCTGGGCTCTCAAGTGTTTGATTGGGATGTAATTTGGTACAGTATTCTTCCTTTCAAAATCCTCTATGTGAGAGCAATGCTTGGAAATATCTTAAGATGTTCGTGAATCAAATTTCCGATTAAAAGCAACATGTCAATTTGATCATTTTTTTACTGCCAAAGATTTTAATGTCGTTTATTCAAATTCAAGTATAAAGAAAGAAAACAAAATTTCTAACGCAAAACATATAAGCAACTAATATCATGTCAAATATTTGCAACTTGGATGTAAATGATTGCTTGTTTTATTATTCTCTACTTTTTTGGCTTACTTTTTCTCTATTATACTGCCTGATGGCCAATTGGCTATCGCTCTGGTCTTTGGTACCACAGGCTTCAGTCTCGAATTCTGGATATTTGTTAGTGATTCGGAATACACGTTAAACTGTAGGTTCCGCCTGTTTAACCCTCGTGCACACAAGATGACCGTAGAACAACAAACCAAATCAATTTTCTTTGACGCAACTGCTCCATGGTTGGCCAAAGCCATCTGTGTGCCCAGAGCTGAGCTGCCCCTTTACAGTTTTGTGAGTGATCTAGGTGAGAAGTCTAGGTGATTGAGCTTGTGACGCTCTACGATCATATGAGACATGGACCTACTGTTTAAAGTAGATTCCGCATTACTACAAACAACTATGGTACCGCCGAAGCTCGAATCTGAAATCTGCGACACCAAGGGCTATCAGGCCCTTTTTGGCTTATTGCATGTCTTTAAATTATTCACAATAGTTTGTCGCCTAAAAAAATCTCTGTCTTACAACACTGTATTGTGTCTCATGCTAGTTCTGTATAAGGTGAACACGGTACTACTAAGGAAAACTAGAGTTCCCTCATGATATGCATACGTCTGATAACAATCATTCTATCATCTATTATCTATTTAAACTAGTCGAATTTATTAAGGAAAACTAGAGTTCCCCATGATATCGATACGTCTGATAACAGTTATTCTACGTCCATACGTACATATGTACCTCATACGTCCATACGTACTTCCCTCCATACGTCTGATAACAGTTATTCTATCTTCTATTATTTATTATCTATTCAACTTATAACATGTTGTTTTACGGATACTGAACTCCATATCCTGAAACAAAATTGTATTTGAAAAAGAAGATAAGAGATTAAAAAAATCAAAAATGATCTTTAAAAGAGATTAAAAATGTTTTGGGGGGTGTGAATGAAAAGAATAGTTTGAAAGTTCTTTCCCATGATTACTAATTTATAATACTCAGTATAAAATATCAAACATACGTTTATGCTTTTAACGTGATAGTGATAGGAAATCTTATGTTATGGTACTAAAAAAAAAATGTTATTAGGGTATTTTAATTATCTTTGTTTTTTTAAACGTAAGAAGTTTTACAGATATTTTCTTCTTAAAAAGTGTGCATCTTCTTTTCTTGAATTTTGAATTATTGTTATTTTGAATAAAATTATCTTAAAGATAATGCACTCCTTTTAAGCAACGGTTGTAAATGTGAAAGCCATTGATAACTATTATTCTCCCAATAATATTTGAAGAGAAAGTTTTATCTCTTTCCAAAGTAAAAGCTGTAGAATGGATGATATAACTTGAAATTATCATCAAAAGTACTTTTTACAAGATTTCAGGCTGAAGAATTAAATTCAATCAAATGATGCCAGTGCACTAAAGAATGGAAAATTATGTCAAATGATGCCAGCATGGATGTTTGGAAAATGAATAACTACGCGTGAAATTCTGAAAATATTGTAAGGAATGTTAGCGAATTTTCAACGTAATAAATAAATGTCAGAACTGATTTCATTTCAATAACAATAGAAACATTCGGAAGTATGTTAGTTCTGATGTTACTTTTTCACTGTGAAATGTCAGGAGGATTCGGTTATATGATGTTATGAAGCTAAATTTTCTAAAATCATCCTTCCTCCCATCCCCCCCAAAAAGCTATTACAATTGCAATAGCAGCCCAACTTATGGATCAGTGGTAACGTAATGAACTAGAACGCAAGAAGACCCAGATCCCAAAAAGCTGACAGCATCGATTGCAGTCACTGCTTTCAGAAATGAGCAGACTCGATGGTGGTTGAGACAATGTGTCTAAAGCATCTCGTGTTGATAGTCAGGTTGCTTGGTGGTAATCCGCCATGTGACACGTAAATGAGAAACCAATATACCAAAATTCCTCTTGAAAAGTTAAGCAATATCCAGATTCTTGTTCATAACATATGTAAGTGAAACAGAAGATCCATCTACGTTCAATAGCAACAAAATACGGTGAAGAGTGAAAATTAAATTGCCAAATGATACCAGTTTGGAAGTCAATAATTTCTGTATTGTTAAGTCAGTGTTTTATAAAATAATTGTTATTTGTTGCTTTTAAAATATAATGTAGACATCAATAATTTGTTTTTATACTATGAGTTATTTGTACGCTACTTAAAATTTTTTATAAAAGCTTTTTGAATTTTACTGAGATTGTTGTTGTGATTAATCTTCCGGCAGTATCCGGACACCCCATGAGTAGTCTACTCATGGATGGAGGGAAAGAAAAAGGTCAGCTTCTGTTGTGATAAAGAACCCATAGGGAGAAGTGTGACTTGGCTCCAAATGTCTGAAGAAGGAGGGCAGTCCCTTCCGAAGAACCTTTAGGAACAACTATCGTATCGTAAGTGAAAAACCTGGAAAACTCCCACCAGGTAGTCTGACTAACGAGGCAAGATGTTGAACCTCACAAACGCAATAGAGTCTCTCGAGTCTTTTTGAAACAGTGTCTACCTCAGCCTTAATGCTCAGCGGCGCACGTTACCATTGGGCCCGAGTCTGGCTAACTGAGATTTAATTGTCAAATATGATGAAATGATTGCTGACATGATGCTAATAATAATTGCCAAGTATGGTAATTTAATTACCGAGTATAGTTCATTCAGTACTACATCCGTATCCAAGAAATATTCTTTATATTTTATGATATTTTTCCTTACTGAAAGGAAGGTGAAAACTGAAATTGTGGCCAAATTCGGCGATGTCCTGGATCACGGGGCTTTGTTCTCAAATGGCGACGGGGGCGTTATCAACTAATGAAAACTCGTGGCGGGGGCGCTCTTTAATTTGTGACAAGTCTTCCAAACAAGCGATAAAATTTTCTGCCGGGGCGCTGATTCAGTCATAAAGGCCGCTCAAATTCTCCTTTGGCGAGGTAATTTAGCGGAGAGAGGCGAGACAAAAGCAGTCATTTGTGTAATCGATATTTCAGGGGAGATCGCACTTAATAGAGATGGTTCATATTAACTTTTGGCCTGACACAAGATCCCGACGAAATAACCCCATCCGAGGAGAGGCATTTCATTAGTAATAAGTTAATGTATTTTTCTCTTTTTAGTAGAAATTAATCTTTTCCAATTAAATCATAAATCACCGTTTTGGTCTTTTATTCATCGATTTGTTTTTGTTGTTGTTGTTTATGACAAAGCGTTTGGTGTCTCACTGATAATCCACTAAAGGGTGATAACATTTTGACGTAAATTGCTTCAACCTTTAAAGCAATATCCCAAATATATTTCTCATATTTGTATCACTTTCAAAATACTACGAATTCATGTTTTTCGCAATTTCTGGAACATGACTTATTGTTACTGTTTTCAACCTACTTGGTTTAGGCAACAACACAATCACACAACAACACAAATACCCAGACCATAAGTCCAGAACTCCTATAGTTTCATGGAAGTAGCGAAATGAAAGGGGCAGCTTCTGTTGCAGTTGAAGCATCCGCAGGTAGAAATCTGATGCTGACTTTTTACATGTAGGGCTGTCAGCCCTACACCATTGTCAACCCATAGTGATGAGAAAAAGATGAGAAGGGAATTATTAGATGAATGAGGGTTATCAGCTGATGTTCTTTTTTTCTTAGCTATCAGACCAGTTGTTTCTTTATTCAATTGGGTTGTAATGTTATAAGATATTTTTTTTTAAAATTTTGACTTGTATTATTAAAATTAAAAGACAACAATATATAACAATACATAAAATACGTAAAATTATATATTTTTTATGGATAATTTGACTTTTTATGGATTGTATAAAAAATAATGCTTATTTTTATAATTTTTTTATACTAAGGAAGCTTGCTTTTACATTTTGAGTGATGAGAATTTCACCATTAATCCAAATCAAAAGCGATAAACGATTTTATAACGAGATAAACGACGATGAAATAAATTCCTGTTTTAAAAAAAGATGTTTGTAGATTCAAAACGTACGAATTATATTTTAATGGCAATTGCAAATTATTTTGAAGTTTCCATCGATTGTAAAATTGAGGATTATGTTTCATATTTATCACCAAGTTAATTATTAATAAATGCAAAATAAATTATGCTTTTTTTTTTTCGTTTTAATAAGTGCGTTTAAGAAATTTGATATATATTTTTTAAAAGGGTATTTTTTATAAATTCAAAATATACTACGAAATTGCATTTTTAATGACGATTGCAAATTATTTAGAAAATTTCCAATCGATTGTAAAATTCGAGGTGTAAAATTTCATACTTATCACCAGGGTTAATTTCTAATTTAAAAAAATTATATATATATTTGAAAATACTTGCTTTTTTTGTAATTAAAAATGGTTCACAAGGATTTTTAAGAGAGTGCCTGAACTAATTAATGATTTAAAATTTCCATTCATCAAATGGCTTTGAGATTCTGTTTAAATTATAGGATTACACAATAAAAAACCCCCAACCATTTTGAATTCCCGATCTCCATCTCAATCTTTCACACACACAATTAAAAGCCGTAATCTCTCCAATCTTTGATTATATTCAAGATTTTAATTACTGCCATATCCAAACCGATCACTGTTTGCACTTTTCTTCTTTTTTTATCTTCAAGAAAAATTAACAAATATGGATCTTCGAATTCAACAAAACCTCTTTCGCGCCATCTGACAGCAAGGAGCACTGGAGGTGAAAGACACAACTTAATTAACGAAAATTAATCAAAGCTCATCTCATGAGCTGTCCGCAGAAAAAAAAAGGAAGTTATAAATAGCAATATGAAAGGGAAGGGGAAAAAAAGGACATCCCACATCTTGGTTAATTAATGAAATCTTATTAAAATCCGGAAGGGGCTTTAATCGAGAAAGAGTGCTCAGCAATTTCGAACCTCTTTCTTGGGGTCGTCGGCGGGGGGATGTAGGGATGGAGCAGTGGAATAATAAGATTATTTCCCTCCTCCCTCTTTTAGCATTTTGTGTTTGCTCTTGAGCTTATATTCGATACAGAAGAAGTTAAAGATATTTGTGATGCAATTTTTCCGTTGTGTAACGAATGGTTTTAAGATACATTCATCTTATGTGGGGTTTTCCTTTTTTTTTTTTTTTTTTTTTTTCCCCGGATAGAGTATCTGTTTATAACTTTATCAAGCGTTCTTGCTTTGATATTTAAAACTATGTAATGTATAGCTGTTTGTTTGATAAAATTTTGTATTAAATAGTTTGTGACGAGTCGGTTTTTTATCGTAGCGTGGATTTTTGATAATTATTTTGGTTTCTTAATGATCATCTAAATACATGAAAAGTAATACACAAGATTTTATCTTAATCTGAAATAAACACACCCGTTTGTTTTAATTAAAACTAATTCAATATTCATTCTTCGCTGTCTATAAAAGTTATTGAAGAGTTTGATAAGTTATAATAATTTGAAGAGTTTGAAAGTTTTATGATTTGAAGTCATTATAATTTATAGTTTGATAAAGTCATAGATAATACTAAATTTTATTCAAAATTGACATAGCTAATTTTAAATTTAGTTCAACAGCTAATTTTCAATTCAGTCAATACCTGGTGCTTGATTAATATTGTCTAGTTTGGCTTTTTATTGACAATTTGATTAATTATATTTTTGTTTTCAACTTATTTCATATTTTGATTGATATTTATTGTAAAAAATTTTTTGTCGTCAAAAGTTTTTTTTTTTTTTTTTTTTTTAAAAACATTATATATATTTAGAAGCTTAAAAATTGCATAATACACACACGCACACACACACAAAAAAAAACTTTGATAAGATTTTTATCAATGTCTAGGGCTAAATAGTTTATGACTAGTTGTTTTCTTATTATATTTTACAACTGTCATTAGCAATTGAAATTATTTTTTGGTTCATACGCTTACATTTTGTTTCATTGTCGATTTTGTTCTTACTGTGGTTGATATTTATTGTTAATAGTTCTTCTAGTGGGTAAAGAAACTATTTTTATGATAATAGTATAATGTTATTAGTAAATGGTATAATTATGCCACCTATTTTATTTGCTTTTAGTATTAGCAGTTTGTGAGTATTTAGTTGGGGTTTAATATAATTTTTAATACAATTATTTTTTAAGGAATAAGACTATAAACTTGAAAACATTCAAAAATTTCTTAACAATGAATGTACTTCGTTTAATTAATTAACTTTAGTCACTCAAAATTTTTAACCATGAAAATAAAAACAAATGATTTTGATGAAAATGCATATATTTTGTATGTTAAATACTCGAAAATGTCAAGAAAATAATAACAAATTAAGGGCAATTTCTCAAATAAAGCCTGAAATGATGAGTTACAATTCTAGAATTGGATTTAAAATTTCAATTAAAAAAATTTCTTTTTTGACTTTTGACAAATTTATAAAATAAAAATAGGGCGAACTATTATTTAGTTTTAACTATTTATTTTTATTATAATTATGAAGATAAAATTTATATATAAATTTAAAATTAAACTTTTAAATAACTATAAAAGAAACTTATATTTAGAAACAACTACGGGGGTTATTGCATCTACTTTTTAAAGTAAAACGCCTAAATATTATTATCCTTATTAAAATTTTCTAATGATCTCATTTTTTTCACCTGCTAATAATTGTTTTATTATTAATTTTAACTCTTTAAATATATTTGTTTAATAATTATTATATTTAATTAAATTATCCTACTGCAGTATATTTTCATGTATAGAAAAAACATTGCATTTCTTAATTATTATGAAATGATTTTATTTTAAAAGATAAAAAAATTAAATTAAGATTTATTTATTTGTATAAAGATTAATTTGCTGATTGAAATAATTGTGTAAAAATCTTTTCATTAATATTTTTAGATTTTTTTGAGGTGAATTTTAAGATGAGCGTTGATCAGAATGATTAAAATTATAATTATGAATTAATGTTACGTAAATTATTTCAAATTAAATTATTACTACAAATATTGAAATATTACTGAATTTATTAATAAAATTTTAAATTAATTTTTTATGCTTTCTATATTAAATAACTTTTTTTCTCTGATAATATTCTAACTAATAAAACTAATCTTGGTTGTTGTTATATTTATAAACGCAATATGTATTCAAACCATTGAATATATTCAAAACAATGAATTAGAAATAGTTATTCAAACCAATGAATTATAAATATGTATTCAAACCATTGAATATATTCAAAACAATGAATTAGAAATAGTTATTCAAATTGAATTAGAAATACATATTTAAACCAATGAATTAGAAATATCTATTTAAACCAATGAACGTGTTCAAACCAATGAATTAGAAATATCTCTTCAAACCAATGAATGTATTCTGAAATGAATTAGAAACATATATTCAAATCAATGAATATAAATTTGCCAACTGAATTTCATAAATAAATAGCATCTTTCCTTAAAATTGATCATTTTAAAATTATTTAAAAAAAATATCCACCTAAGTTCATCTTTTATTTGAAATTTTTTTTATCAATTTTTAAAAAACTTCCATCAAACTTGAAAAAAAAACTAATAAAATCATTACTATTGTTGTCCTATATTCACTTAAAATGTTGATTAAGAAATGCAAATACTTTGTAAGAATTCACTGTTACAATTATTTAAAAAACTTTCAGTTTTTCCTATTTCATTGATTTTATTAATTTATATAATTTTTTTTATTTTATTGAAAATTTTAAATTGATTTTAGGATTTTTTAAACTTTGCAATGATTATCTTGTATTTGGTACGACATAATCATAAGCATTGTAGTGCTATAAAATTTAATATAATCAGCTAATAATTTACCGAGAGATGTATTTTAAATTAATAATTATGCATTCCAATGAAAACCTTTTAAAAGTTTAATGTTTGTGTTCAACCTTAAATGTTTGTGATGTTTTTCTTTAAAAAATTTCAAAAACTTTTATAAAAATTTCAGTTGTCAATGCTAAGTTCCTGCATATATTTTAGAAGATAATTTTTTAATAACAAATATCTTTCAAAACATATTTTATCCATAAAAGACTCGATTTTTATATGATGAAAATTGTTTTAGATCGAGTTTTAAAAATTATTTCCTTTTAATTAATATGCTATTATTTACATAATAATTTCATTTTATGGAAAATTAGGGAAAATTTTAAAAAAACTTTTAAAACTTTCTTAGATTTGTTATTAACTACTCTGATATTGAAAAAAAAACTGTGATAAAATCATGTTTTATAAGTTTGTATACTTTAATAATCTTTACACTTGCTATTTAATATATGTGTTTAAAGTTGAGTGTTTGTATTTATACTTAAGAGTTTTTCGATTATTTTTTTGTTTTGTCTCATAATTATTATTTTATCCATAAAATGAATTTATTTCTTATATAAAACAACTTTGTATCCTTTTTTGCATAAAAAAAATACTTGCAGATATGTGTCTTTAAAGTTGAGTGTTTTGCATTTATACTTTATTCTTTTTTTTAATTATTTTTTTAACTCATATTCATTATTTTATCCATAAAATGAATTCATTTCTTATATAAAACAACTTCCAGTATCCTTTCTCAGAAAAAAATCTGTAAAAAAAAAAATGGGAGAAATAAAAAAAAAAAAAAGGATGATTCTATCCTCTCCCTTTCAAAATAAGCCTAAATGGATGGTTGCGAGATATAGAACGCCGCACCCGTGCAACAGCCGCCCGTGTAACTGCGTGGGCACTCCCGGGGGGTCCGCTCGTCGCTGGTTGGTGCGTTTGCAGCCGTGGGTAGGCACCGAGGGCCTGGTCTCCGCCGCCAACGGACGCCCTTTCCGGCAGCCATGCTCTCCGCTCTCCAGCGAACTGGCTCTCGAAAGGAGAGAGTCGACTGTTGGTGGTGGAAAAGAAAATGAAATCTTTTCACTTATTAAATTTGGTTGAACGTTTCTGTATTGGGTCCTATCTGATTTCATTTTAAGGATGAAAAAGTTGATTTGTAGGGCGTGAGATTATTTTAGATCGTATTTAAATCGGATTGGTTCGTAACATATCGAGATCAAAAAGATAATAACTATTGAATAAATGTAGAAAATACCATTATTATTGTTATTTAATGGGAATATAGGTTCAAAATTACTAAAAGTGTTTTGTAAAATTGTTAGTTCTTGATATTTACAATTCTGTATTTGATAGTTACTGGATAATTATATTAATAACATGAATTTTATTTCAAATTACAGTTTCCTATTAAAAATATAAATCATTTTGAAATTTAGAAAAATTTAATGATATATTTTTTTCAAGTTAAAAATTAAAACGATGATTTATATTGATACAATTCGTAGAAATCTTATTTCATTGATAATTTGAAAGAAAACTTGGTATTAATTTTATTATTAAAATTTTTTTAAAGAAAATCTTACAGCAAAATTGAAATATTTTTAAACTGGATTATAAATTGTAAATTTTTTAATTTTAACACAATCTACTAAAATTTTCAAAAATACTACGCATCAAATAAATCTACTAAATGTTTAAAAAAATTTTATCAAATGTAAATATTTGTCAGATGTAATTTTTGACAACAAAAAAACTTCATTCAAAAGAATTCAGGTCTATATTTTAAATTATTAAAAACATGTTTTTTTAATGGGATATCACATAACTAGGTGAAATATATATATATCAAATTATATATTTTATATTATTAATATTCGTATATATTTGTGTATATATACAAATTGTCATATATTTATGTTTTGAATAATCATTCGTCCTTCTTATGTGTTCTTCTCAAATTTTCTAAATTTATCTATTAAAACAATAATAAAATCATAGCCCTTGTCTTCAAATTATGTTTGAATAAAATAAAATATTATTTTTTTAAAAATCATCATATTAATAATAATATACCATAATAATATACTGATAATATCAGTGCAGGTTTTTCTTTCTGCCAGATTAAAGCGGTTTGATGGCCAATTGGCTAGCCCTCTGGCCTTTGGTACCATAGGCTTCGAATTAGAATCCTGGTGGTGGCATGGATGTTTGTTAATGGTTCAGAATCCACGTTAAACTGTAACCACGTTAATCCCGGTCTAATTAGCCTAAAAAATGTGCGCAAAAAATGACCGTAGAGCGACAAACAAAACAAAACCTTTCTGGCAGATTAATGAACGTTTTTTATGGCTGTGCTCTTTTTACATATTAACATGATCAAAAATACACTATGGATTGAAATAATTAACGTTCAAAATCAAAATGCCTTTGCATATTTGATCGATTAAAGATTGAGGGCTGACATTCAGTGCCAGTTAAATACAAAACACTATGAAGAGAGTTGTTGGTCTGCGAGCCAAAAGCATATAAGTCACAAAGAAAAATCTGTAATGAATTTCTGAAAAAGCAATGCATTTCGGCAGGTAGACAGGCCACTATGTTAGTAGAGAATTAGTGCGATCATTTTGTAGTTGAGTTTGTGTATTTGTGTTTAAATAATCTAGAACGTTTAAGTTGGTTATTATGATTTGTATAATACTTGTGAAAAATTTCCCGGATAATTTTGAGATGTGTCTTTCTACGTCTTCCATGATGACTTCTTTAATAATAACCATATCCACGATAAAGCAGGGTGACACTATAGCGGTTAACAATTTACTATACAATCAATTATTCAACGTAATGTTATACACGTAAATGGTCAAGAAATATAACTCAAATTACTATAGTAACTGTGACGTTTCGCGGTTTCGACTCATCTCTAAGTGGGTTTTCACCGAATATCACTTTTTACAACGCTCGGAATGGGTAGGTTTGGGTTTGATTTGTCACTCTACTGTCATTTTGTGCACATTTTAGATTAACTGGACAGGGGCCTACAGTTCAATTTGATTTAAAATAACTCACAAACATTCATGCCACCGAACCTGAAACCTATGGTACTAAACGCCAGAACATCAGCTAGCCAATTGGCCATCACGCCGCTTCCATTTTGGAAGCATCCAGTTCTGGGTAATAGTAAATGTGCAAATGTGTCAATTTTTGAGTAATTTTGTAAAACAATTTCTTGTGTAATTTTGTGAATTAATTTTGTCATTTTCTTGTGTGTGTGTGTGTAATTTTGTGATTTTGTTCTGAATTGGTAGGAGACAAGGACTCGATTGATAAAAATAAGGCAATTTACATTATTCCCATAATGCAAATTGCCATAATAGATCTTTCGCACTAGAACCTGGCTAAGGAACCTTACACCATAATTAAGCTAAATACTTCATCAAATAAAGGCAATTTTTCCCCCTCAAATCATGCTGGAAAACTTGTTCAAAGTTAAAATCGAAAAGCCGACTTTTTTATTGAGTCAAAGCAAGCGTACGGTTTACGCTGCTATAGGACGTATGGCTACGCTACTATAGAATTCACGTGAGGGGGTGGGCAACAATTCCAAATGGAAATACGACCCCCTATCCCCCTTCTGATCCGTATCTAATTGCACTTCTAAGCAAGCGGCACTGAATAAAAAAAAAAAAAAAGAAAAAAAAAGAAAAAACTACAAAGGTTTGTAAGGTGTCGGGGAAAAAAAGAGGGAAAGTAATCAGAGGGTGGTGGGGATAATCCGGCGGACTGTGAAAAAAGCAACTCTATCAATCCTCTTACCCGGCCGCAGATGAGGTTGCTTTTCCCACATAAGTTGGCCCCACACACTTGGCTAAACATTACCAACCGCCCGCGATTCCCAATCAGATTGGTGTCGTCGATCTTTACAAAGGATCCGAATGCAGGTGGGGTTCGGATTCTGGAGATCGAAAATATTTTCGTGGTATACTGGATTATTGCGTTTTGATAAATGACGCTTGATTTAAAATAATATGTTTTAAATTAATTTAATTGGTTAAAAATTAATGTATTTGTGATACGAAATTAAATGTAAAAAGCGAAAAAAAAAATTTTTTTTTTTTTTCAGCTATGACATAAATTTTAATTTAATCAAATATTTACAAGGATCTGATAGAAGTCAACAATCTGCATTGGAATTAATGAAAATTTATCATTGATATAATTTTTGCAATGTTGCCTGAATCGAGTGGCTAGCGCTCTGACGCTCGGTACCACAGATTTCGAGTACGGCTCGGGTAGAGATTTCCCGGAGGTGCCATGGATGTTTGTAGGGGTTCGGCTTCCACTCTGAACCGTAGGTCCCGGTCTAACATGATCGTAGAGCTATGTGGAGGTATTGTTACTCCGCTTCCGCATCTTGTCTTCAAGCTACAAGCACCTCCTGGATAGTGCTAAGTGAGTAACTTCGGTGCAGCGCTTGCCTTAAGGCATCGAAGACAATTGTCAAAGTGTTTGCCAGCGACATTAGAACAAAAAAAAAAAAAAAATTGCAATGTGTTATGTGTGATTCAAACCGTAAACAATGAATATTAATCAAATTTACAACTGTTAAACAAGAAAAAAAGAAATCTTGTTAAAATTCTGACATTTTATAAATCTATAAAAAAGTACTTTCTAATTGAAAAATAGTTAAAAACCTAGCATATTTTTGAAAAATTTTTCGTAATTCTGCATAGGATTTATTTTTGCATTTGACAGTGTAAATCATTCATAATAGTCAATATTCCATTTCCCCCCTCCTCTGCACATCGGCGGTTTTCTTGTACCACTTATGCATATCAGGAAAAATTATCTACTTATCATAAAGGGAGACTTTTAGAAGTAATTGTCCAGCATAAGAAGAAAATTCCTACCCTTCCGCCTGACTGAAGAAGCGAAATTTCTATACAATTGCATACGTAAATTTACTTCGTGGCATTTGAGCATCAATATAAATTTTAAAATGTAAGATATTGCTCATAAAATCATGCTCATAATAATAAGTTGCTCATTATGAACAAAAATTGTAGATTTCAATATGGAAAATTCTATTATGAAGTTTTCATATAAGAGGTGTTGAACAATTAAAATTTGGGAGACCTTTTCTGCATGAATTTTTTTGTTAAAAAATGCACATTTTTTCTCATATTCTAAGTTATTATTATTACTATTTATAATAAAGTAGTATTTTAAAAAAATTGCTAGGCTTCTGAACCATCATTTCTTTGTCTTGGGATATTATTTTTTTGTTCCTTATCTAAAAAATATGATACAAACTAAATGGTGATTATTTAAATAATTCTTAACCACGACAAGTTAAACATTATTTGTGCAGCAGACATAATTAAAAAGTTTATAAAAGATTTTAATTTTACATAATTAAATGTTTCTTTGCCGAAAAATCAGCATTTATTTTATTGTGTTCATAATCAGATGAAATAAAAATTACAGTTTAAATATTTCCGTTTCTAAAGTAAATATTTTGAAATGTACACCAATTTAGAAATTGTATATTTTTGGAATTGCAGCGTGTTAAGCTTATATTATTTTTATTTTCTCAGCAAAATCTTAATTAAAGTATTACAGTATTAATTGCTTTTGAAAAGTATAGTAAAACAACTGCAAATAAAAAAACTATAAAATTAGATAGAATTAAAATTTCGCTGAATTTTTATAATACACCATGAAAATTCCTTTATATCTTAATTAGTTACGAAGATATGTAACCAATACAGCACTTAAAATCAATCTTAAAGCACCTATCAATGCTCTAACAGTCTAGACATACTAATATGTTTAGAAACTATGTAAAATATGTTAGAACTAGAAAATGTAATGTTTTAATATATAGATATTATGCATTTGCATTAAAGAGATAAGACTTCACTATATAAATGATACTTAAAAGTGCTGGATGGACGTACTATCAGTTAACAACGAGCAAAGTTGTTTTTGGATTAGCAGTGAAGGTTTCTTATTTTTTTCTTCATGCAACACGTATATGTTACCCCTAGTAAGACCTTAGAATGATACATAGAAAGAACTCAAGAAGATATTCAGGAAGATATACAGAAAGGCTCTCTTTCTTTAAAAGGCAATGCTACTCTTAATAAAAATTTTATTAATTTAAATTAATATGTTATATAAGTTGCAATCATGTTGCAGTTATATTTGGAAACCAAGACTAAATATTTCGCTATTGGCCTTTAACAATACCAGAAAGTATCTCTGCGGATATACATACAATTTTTGACAATCTCTAAGCCAAAACAATCGTTAGACAAAAAAATTCACCACAATTTTTCAGCTAAGCACACCATAAAAAAAAAAAGCCTCCCTTCAGTTCTTGTCTCTGCAGCTTTCAGGACGTGTGACGAACACAGCACATAAAAAAAAAAAAAAAAAAGAACACATAAGATTCCAAGAATTCTTCGAGAAGAACATTTGTCGTGCGTGGGGAGGACGGAAGGTGGGCGGGTATTTTCGTGACATGTATCCCCGGCCTAACCTAATCCCGGATCCCCGGTATGTGGTCTCATCCCCACCTAACAAGCTTATTAAAGGGGCAGCTTGGAAATCTCACCGAACCAAGTGACACCGGTAAACTGCCGCGGGGTTGGAGCCATATTCCGGTCACTCAAAATCTTCCCGCCAATTGAGGCACTCCGAAAAGGATGCTGTTATTTCTTTGCCAACAACTTGAGGGCTCCATCCGGCGGCTTCAGAACCACAGTGGACTGAGAGCTGGTCAATACGTGGCCAATTGTATTTACTTGAGGACATGGTATATAGGTTAGATGCATATTATTATGGTGTCATCTTTAAGATAAGGGCAAGATATTTTAATGATTCGTTTTTACCATGATTATTATGATGCCTTGATTATCATGATGTCTCGATGTCTCGATTATTATGATGCCATGATTATTATTATGATGTCATGATGTCTCGATTATTATGATGTCTCGATGATGATTATTATGATGTCCATGATTATGATGTTCGATTATATGATGCCATTATGATGTCTCGATTATTATGATGCCTTGATTATTATTATGATGTCTCGATGATGATCTCCATGATTATTATGATGCCGATTATTATGATTATTATGATGTCTCGATTATTATGATGTCATGATTATGTCTCGATTATTATGATGTCTCGATTATTATGATGCCATGATTATCATGATGTCTCGATTATTATGATGCCATGATTATGTCTCGATGATTATTATGATGCCATGATTATTATGATGTCTCGATGATGTCATGATTATTATTCATAATAATGTATTATGATGTCTCACTAAGTCAGGGGTTATCAAATTCCTTGAGGATTTTTTTATCGACTTCCTCTAATTTGTTATTGCTAGAATAGTAGTAGGACACACACACACACACACAAAATAGACAGTTTTTATAATTAATTATTTTATAGAGAGTTGGTCACTGAAAAACAGAAGGACATGAAACATTAACTTTAGGATACAAGTGTCGTGTCAATATGGGTATATATCGTGTCAATATGGGCAATATGTATCTGTAAATATTTTTTTATTATAGTAAAATTTTTGTAATTATTACATAATTCATGGGTGGTAGACTTTATGTGTGTCCCTTGGAAGAGTGTATTTGATGGTCACTAGCAATTTTCTGACAGATCTAGTTCTTTCATATCAAGCTATTAAGTTTCGATTCACGCTATCTCTAGAAGATACTCTAGCATTAATATATTGTCGGAAATTTATCTAAGCTTAAATAATAAATTTGTCAGTAGGATAGGAAAACTAAACAAATTCTCTTCGAGTTGGATTATCTATTTTAATCCTCAAGAGATTATCTTAACCTTCTTCATTGGCGTAACAGACCCATGATGGACCAAGCCTGACCCTACTAGTAGATTTCGAGACAGGAGATGTTTCCATTTTACAGGGTAGAGCTGTCAGCACTACGTCAAGAGCCCTACTGTCATATTAGATCAGGATCTATGGTTAAAAGTGGATTCCAAACCGTTACAAAAATCCATGGCACCGAATCTGAAATGTGTGGCATCGAGTGCCAGAACGCTAGGATCTATAACCTACTATAAATATATAAATAAATATTGAAAATGAACGAGTTATGACTTTTACAACCCTTCTGCCTTTTAATAGCTACCATGAAGTTAGAGCGTCTATTTTGTGCATAACATGGTACATATGGTTATATTAATTTAACATTAAAAAGGTTATACGCTTTTGTTTTTAACGAGTTCTTTGTGTTTTTAAGTGTTATATATTTGATAAGAGGAATAAATAGTATATAAAATATAAAAATTTAATTTAGGTGACAAAATAATAATAAGGTTTTTTATAAATTTAATATACATTTCATTAGGATTGAGACCTTTGATTCATAACCGGCTCCCTAAGAAAGTTATATTGGTCTCCGGTTGGTGGAATCTATCACTTTGGTGACGATAAAAATAAGTGATTTATAGTAGGGAGGGGGTCATCTACATTTCATAATTTTACAGAGGTAGCTGTCCTTAAGTAAGGGAAATGCCTTCCTGAAAATCTTAACAGTTATTTTTATCATATCTTAAAGCAAGCTGTTTGCTGCATTTGAGTAAAATCAAAAAGAAAACATCACGCAGCTAATGAAGAAATAGTTAATCATATTGTCAAAATACGTATTAGTTGAGTAACATTTGTTGGATAAAAGCAGAGTTCAAACCTTGTTCTCTTTTTTCTTCTGATAACTAACAATAATTTTTATTGCATTCGACTTTCAAATATTGTGAGTAAATCAACGATTCATTTATTTTTTATATTAGTTGAGTAAACAATTGTATAAATATTCAAATTTTTAAAATGGTCTTAAACTAATTAGTTATTTAAATTACTTAAATTTATATTGTAATTGTTATTTAAAGCATATCTAGTTTATATACAAAATAAAATGGGTGCCATTACAACAATTATAATTCTGAATATTCTTTTAAAGTTTTCCAATGATCATAGAATATTGGGTTTTTTTTTCTGTATACTTATAAGAAAAATCATACAATTTTAAAATTTCCTTTTTGCATTTAACTTCATAATAGTCTTGGATTATTAATATTAAAAATATTAAAAAAAAGTAAGTTAGCGTTAACTTTTAATGGCATATTTGATTCTAGCTTTTTTCTTACCTCGTAACTAGGTATTTTTTTTACTAGCATTATTTTCCCTGCATGTGAGCGATAATAATTTACTGTATTTTCAATTAATGGTGAAATCATTATATAATCACTAAAGCCTTTTTTAAAAGAATTAACAAATTTTTCGATTGTTGTTTCACAGAAAATTAAACTTATTATTGATTTTATTGATGAAACTTCACTTTATTAGTAAATTAAAAATTTAAAAAAAAATTAATGAAAATTCACTGAGATATAAAAAAAAATGCCATTTTAAATTACTTTATAAAATTTGATGAAATAATTTAATTTTCATTCAAATATTTATTTTGTTGATTAGTGAAGTATTTCGTTTTAAAACATGCGTTATATATATATATTTGCACTTATATGTTGTATACAACTGATGGATTACTTATGTTCCACTTATGAAAGCCATGAACAACCTGCTGATGAGTGATAAGGGAAACATTGTTCCGGGAGGACTTTTTAGAGATAATTCTGCCCCATTGGCATGTCATACTGGAGAAAACTTAGAAAACTCCAATTAGATAGTCTTGACTATTGAATTTAGTATATACAATCAACAGAACCGGAACAACCTGATTGATAAGTGTTGGTTTAGAACTATATTTCTTATTTGAAACTCTGAACTAAAAGCTTCCTTGTCTATGCAGAAATGGATATGATAAATCCCGTTTCTCCATTGAGCAGAATTTTTTTCATAAATGACCAGAATGTCATTTCATTGTCCTTAAGGTGGTGGGTAGAAGAAAGCAAACTTCCAGATACTATCCGTGAAGTTGTTTGTTAAAAATTATGGTGGCCAAATGTGAGTGCAGTGCAGCAGGCACCCCCTCCCATGGGTAAGGCTGAGTCCTCTTCATCTGTGCCATTCTAGTAGCGAATGACCAAGGGTCAAAGCTGGATTACAGATTTAGAAACAGGATACATACAAGAGTTCTCATTTTAGCTTCGTTGCCAAGTTTTGACTATGAAGACCCAAGGGTGATTGACTCGAAATTCGATAGTTGTAGCCGAACAGGAAGGGATTTATCGATGCCGGGCACGGCATCTGTAGACTAGGAGGAGGATTCGACCCCTTCCCCAGCCTAGATGATACTATTGGGCTTGTTTAGAAATAACAACAGACATTCAATCTGATCTTGAGTGAATCCTACTTTATTTATGTAAGCTATTGATACTTCATACTTCCGATGGTTTGGTTTGTCGCTCTACGGTCATATTGTGCAAACTTTTGGCTTAATAGACCGGGACCTAAAGTTTAATGTGGATTCCGATCCACCAACAAAAATCCATGCCACCGCCAGGATTCGTAACCTGAAGCCTTCGATACCAACGGTCAGAGCGCTAGCAAGGTGCTCATACGACGAAATTTCGCCGTCAATTTTATGTACTGTTTTAGAGTTATTAGCAGATCGCAAGTTCACTTTTCTTCTGAGCGGCGTGTAATCCGGCAAGTGAAAAACCGGACACTCTTTCGGAATCAAAAAAGATTCGCCGCGAGCAATGCGACGCATTTCTGACAAGCAAGCTGAACGAGAAGTTTGAGAAATCATAAAGTAGGCACGGATTACAGTCTTTTTTTTCTTCCTCAATATATTCTGCTCACTAAACATTTGTGAAACATGATAAGAAATCGAGCCGCCATGTCTTGATCCTCGAGCGTAGTGGTTACAGTTAAAAAATTTTTTTTTTATATACAATAAAAAATAAACATCCATTTCAAATTTTTAGGCTTACAATATTTGTTAGGCTAGGTAGAATTGTAACTGTATTTTTGTTTTTACGTGTTATAGAAATGCACAGTAGGCTTTTTTGTAAATTTTACTAATGAAAATGAAAAACGAAATTAAAGCATTATTTTGCTGTTATAAAAATATTTAAATTTTTAATATGAAATGGCTGATGTTTTTAATTAAACAAAATAATCTAATTTTTATTTCATTTTGCAATCTAATGGAACATCATTGTTAATTTTAACGTTAAACTTTATGCTAAAATGAATACTAGTTTTCATTAAAGGTAATCGTAATATATATTTAAAGAATAAACGAAAGATAAATTTAAGTCATGCTTATATTTTTCATGTCTTTTTCTTAATAAATTTTTGCTTCTCTTATTAAAGCTTAAGCTTATATTTAATCATTTATCCGTATACAGTCATTTATTCCTTTTATCTAAAACATTTATTTTTATTTTGAATCCATTGATTCAAAATGAACATGAACAAGATTATTAAGAATAATAAGAAGAACATGATAATAAAATAATAAGAATAAGAATAACATGATATAATGCATCACAAATGTTACATGAATTAAAAAATTATCAACTACTTAATGCTATACATGAAATAAAGAATATTGAATGGTTAGAGGAAATAAATTACTATTTATTCAAGTATCTTTAGCAAATCAAATATACAATATTGTTGTGATAAATAATAAATTATTATTAAAATATTATCTAGTAATATATAATATAAGAGTGACTGCATAATGATTATTATAATTAAACGATTTCTAAAAAGATTTATTTAAATATTTTTAGTGAATTAATTTAGATATTGGTCCAAATGAATGCTGATGTCTTTACTTTTTACTAGAAAAAATTAATACTCCAGATTAAATAAATTATTTAATTGCATTTCATCATAAGTGAATCCATTATATTTACCATAAAATTCAATATTTTTTTATATAAAAAACCTTTTTTGATAAACTAAAACAAAAACAATAAAAAAAAAAAAATCAAATATTTAAATAAGGACACAAATCATTAATTTAAAAAAATATTCTAAAAAAAAAAAATCTGAAAAAAAAGATTTTCTCCCTGATTTTCCGATTTTCTCCCATACGGCATGAAAATACATTGGGCAATTCTACTACGTCCATCATCAAAACCCTTCTCAGCAATCTTCCATTTCAACGGCGAATAGAAGGGAATCAGAATAAAATAATATTCTAAAAAAAAAAAAATAATCTGATTATATTGGGAAAGATCAATTTCGATCGCTAGTTGGGAAAATCCTGCGACCAATTCTTCCTTCCTACTGGATATCTTCCACAAATCAACAATCACGTGAGAATTTCCATTCGAAAAATTTAAACCAAAATATCATAAATGGGCCAATGTGACAAAACTTAAACGAAATCAAACTTACTCAAAATAAATTACCCATATGATAACCTGCTCCTATAGCAACCACCATCATCCAGAAAACGTGGCGGGAAGAATTCTCGTGGTGGATAGACAGTACCCTTAAAAATTACATTGAAGAACACTAAGTCCACTGATGTTCTACTACAACAATAAAAATATAATCATAAACTATACGCTATTTATTGATATTTTTGGTTTACAGATATAGTTAGAATTATTGTATATGTGGACAAAAGGTTAAACTTTCCTGATCTAGAATATAAAACAGTGACGAAGGCGTGTGGTTTATATATTCCGTTTTATTATTTATTTTATTCTGATTTATACATTCTATTTACATATTTCATTTTTAGGTGTTCCTGAGTCAGTGTACCCAGATTGACTGCAGCAACTCTGAGACCCTCTTTTCCACTTTTGGCTGATACTCTACCGACCTACTATTCCGGTCTGTGGTGTGGAGCACCCTGTCCTTGAAAGACCCCACCCTGCCCCTGTTCCCACTGTTTCCTCACTACCTTCCTTCATGGTTTCTCCCGTGGACCCTGCGTCTGCTCCAGCACCGTAGAGAGCTCTTCCACGACAGCAGGTAAGAGTCTGATTCGAAGATATGTTGTTTTTCATAAACCTCACTAAAATCAAGACAGAATAGGGAACCGAAGATTTGGAGAAATTAGAATCACACCAATAGAATTATACCACCAATTAGACTATATTAGAATCACCCAATTATACCACCAATTAGAATCAAATGATAAAAAAGAGTATCATATTCTTAATCGTTCAAAAAGGAATGAAACAATTGTCATATGTAGAGCATGCATTGGATCTTTTCTTCTGTGTTATTTCTTATATTGTAATAATCATTAAATTTACTCAAATGAGTAAAAATAAAAGATTGGTTCGTAATTAAGACTAAGTTATATTGAACCTATTGGTTTATAAATGGGACTAGAGTTATATTGAGGATATTGGTTCATAATTGAGACTATGAGTTATACTGAGACTAACGGTTCATAATTGAGGCGTATGTTTAACTAAATGAAAATATTCATAATACTGTTATAGTACTATAAATATTGATGCATCATTATTTTGATTTTAGTATCTTTATTTATGTTAAAAACAGGCAAAGATAATTTTCTATAGCAGCATTTCCCAAATTTATTATATCGTAAACACTCCAAATCATAAGATTTTTTAACAGACTCATTTGCATTTGAAATTATTATACATCTCAAAATAAAAAGTTATGCAAAAAAAAATTCATAAAATAATAGATGCATTCAACAACAATATAGTCATTTGGAATTGCTGTAGATCTCAAGGTCAATAATGTATTGAAAAAAACGAAAGACTGTCTGTCGATTTCTGTTTTAATTAAATTCTCAATTAAAAAAAACAAAAATGAATAAAACATAATGTCTCCCATGTCCTTTAAAATATTCTGAATTCTCAAAGTATCCATACATTAAAAAAACAAATCACTGTCTTAGTCCCAACTGACAATTTTAAGAAATTAACAAGAATCCAACTCGCTCCATCCGACAAGAAAAAAGATATGATTCCAATTCCTGCAACAAGTTGAGATTACGAAATCGAAATAAAAAAAAAAAAAGAAATAAGGGAAAAAATGAAGAAGTAATCACGGCAAAAATGAGAGCTGTGATTAAAGTAAAAAATAATAATAATAACATTTGATAAAGTAAAAAAAAAAAAAGCAGGGAATACGTTCTCCGGTTGACGGGTTTTTCCTTTTTCCTGCTGAGCCTTATTACTATTCAAATGAGGCAAAGGGAAAACTGAATCAAATGGCGCGAAGTGAATATAAATACTGTTATAACCCCTAGAGATTTCGTAGCCGGGAGCTAAATTGTCGCCGAAATCGGCGCCATATCTCCAGAGACCAAAATAATCTCTAGTTTGCATATCATAATCCACTTTGGTCCGCTTTTCTTAAATCCATTCATTCGTGCTTTTTTTTTTCTTTCGTTCGGTTATGATGAGCGATGGAATATTTAAAAAAAAAAAAAAATGGCGACCAAGAGAGAGAGAGAGATTTTAGAAGAAGAAAAAGAAAAGAAATTAAGGAATGAAAGTAAGAAATGTTTCTCAAATTCCATTTATGACGTCGACTCGGGGAAATCACGCTGTTTAAATCGTAAATTGGTTTGGGGGATTTTTGATTCCCTTTTCCCTTGGAAAAAAAAAAAAAAAAATGGTTGTTTTTGACTCGGAAATTTATTTATCGCTTTAGCGTAAATTTAGAATAAAAAAATGGTGACAAAAAGAAAATGAAAGTAATAAAAGGAATTTAACTGTTTTTTAATTAAGCAACAGGATATTATTTGTATGCTAAGAATTTTGATTCATTTATAAAAAATAAATGAGATATTTATCGAAAATGCATTCTAAAAACAAAATGGCGCAGATCGCATTGTCACAGGAATATGATAGCATAAAACTAATCTTTTAAAATATGATTAGGAATATTAAAATTTAAAAATATTTACTTTTTATCATTATTTTTCATTGCTTTTTTGACATTACAAATACCTTAAAGGGTTTTTTTCTTAAAAAGAGAAATGTAGAAAAAGATATGGCAATTATTCTTTCTAATTTATTATTTTTTTTTTTTTAGCCTATTTTGAATGCTTTTATTTTAACTCAATAATCAAATTAGAAAATTGGTTGAAAAGTATATTGAAGGAAGCATCACTTAAAATAAAAAGTTTGTTATTTGATGTTTAATTCGTTTCAGTTTCTGCAATCTGAAATGATGCAATGAAAAAAATTTTTCTATTTTGCATTTATATCACCTTACATTTTATCTGTAGAAGCTGTATTTGAACATTTATCTTTTATTTTTACCTTCTGCTTTTGTAGTTACGCTTGAAAATAAATTTCAAATTATAGCTTCCTTCTTATGAGAACTGAAAAAGTGAGCTGTGGAAATAATTAACTACAATTTAGTTAACTTGTAGTCTATATATGCCTTGAACAGATACAAAGCGGCCGCGCCCCCGGCTTGCATCAAGAGGTAATTCCCAGGTTCAAGTCCCGGCGCGCCATGGTTGTTTCAGGTGTCTGAATCCACTCTTAAAAAAGTAAATCCCAAGCAAATAGGATCAGAGAGCTGTGTGCATTGTTACTCCGTGGCTTTATCTTCGCTACACGCGCCCCAATGCAAAGTGAGTACGTCTGTGCAGCGCTTGCCCGTACTTAAGACCGCTGTCTGTAGTTCGCCAGCCGACTAAAGGAAGAAAAACAGCCCAGATCTCAGCATTTCTTACATTATACATACACATTACTTACACATTATATACAAATTTGCATTTTATGGCATCTTCTCAAAATAGAACAAAAAGTCAGTATTAGCTCTATATCAAAGTACTGATTCATTTCTTTTGCATTTGAGCTATGTAAAGGGCAAACATTAAAATAAATCATTGATCACTCTCTTTTGTAACGATTTTTGAACAACATTCTGCAACTCAAATGATTCATCCAGATAAAAATTCCATTTTCAGGTAATTCTTGAAAATTTCCGAAACAGAAATCAGAAAAAAAGATTCCAAAACAGAATGCTTCACAAATAATAAATACAGCTAAAGACTCCACTTAGAACTGCCCAAGAAAAACTACTTTCATTTTTTTAATAAAATAACAAAACGTCATTTTTTACAAAATGGCCAATAACTTTTTGAATAAATTTTAAATTATAAGTATAAAATCGAAAGAGCTGTGAGAAATAAATTAAAACTGATCTCGTACAATAAATGATTTTCTTTTGATGACTACCTTCAAGAAAGAAAATCTTCATTAGTCTATAATCTGATATTAAGTTTATTTTTGTATTTAATTGTATAAAATGTAGCAATACTCTTACCAAGTTAGTTCATCAATAAAATTCCATTTCTTATTTTTTGAAAATTTTTAAAAATGAAATTGTAAAAAGATCTAAAATAATAATTATAATAATACATAATAAAAGTTACGCTCTAGAAGCCTCTAAGAAAACTATTTCATTATCTTTTGTGTTAACAAAATAAAACTTTTAACAAAACCAAATAACTCTTTTAAAAATAAATTTTAAAATTATATTTAAAAAAAAAAATCGAGTTGAACTTTTTGTGAAATAATTAATCTGATCTTTGTAAAATGACTTGTACCATTGTTGCCAATATTGCCTTGACATTTCCCTTCACATAATCTTAAAAGTCTTCACGGCAGGCGACACTGATGCTTCATTTTGAGGTCAACCTCCACATCCTTGCAATTCACCCTTCTTCCAAAGCGTCGTCGGCGGACGGCTCAGTCTGCCCAAACTCAACATCGAACTACGTCGGCGCTGATTTCAGGATCAGCGGAAAGCAACCCAATTAACCTGCTCAATCTGGCAACAAGAAAATTCTCTTTGGCGCCGATGGATTCAATCTCTAGAACAAACTTCAATTCCTTTTCTTCTGGCAACGCAATCAGATACAAACAAACTTCTGATTAGAATATCAAATTGCTTCACAGGGGTCTGATCCAATAAGGCCGCTCACTCGTCCCAGGCGGAGGTGTCAGGATTAAACCGGTCTTAGACTTTCTCCTTTTGGTTTCCGCAGTAGAATGCACTGTACACTTTAATTCAGTGATTACTTTTACTGGAGACTTTCTGCTTTGATCAAATTAAGCAGCTTTAATTTGTTTAATATTAGCTATTGAATTACGTTTTGATTTTATGTTCGTCTCCGAGTCTCCTCCTTCTCTGAATTTGGAGACAGATTTCGGGCCTTTTGAAATCAGAGACTGTCATGTACAGGAGCCACATTGGTTCGTTTGAGTTGACCCCAATTTGCATTATTTAAATAAACTAGCGGTGAAAAACATACAATAATATTCAGCACATGCATTCTAATTGTATTTGTAATTCACGGTGGTAAATCTAGTAAATTTCCTAAGCAATGAAGGCAACTAAGTCGCGAATCTAACGACCATAAGAATCTTAAGTTTGGCTTCAAAAATTTTAATACTGCTTCTTCCTGAGAAAAATTTACCTGTATTGTTATATAATTCCAAACCTATTAAAATCTGACCCTTTCGTATATAGAATACACCATCTTACATAGATACCCACAGAATGCCTTATATTGCGTTATTAGTATGCTGGTATTATGCAGAGTAAAAGTTAGAATAGTTGCAAAATGATATGTGGATTTGAACTTATAGTCCTAAAATGTTATGTGAGCTGTAGAGCTTACAAGAACTTCTAGCGCTACAAAAAGAAAATGCAATTTAATAAATGAAGCGAAAAACCCTTTTATTTATGTGGGAGTATATAGATGGTTTAAAAGCTATATTAAAGCATTTCCAGTTTAATCTGCTCAAACTTATTGAAACATGCCCATCTGTTTTAAGAAGAATTAAAAAATTTGATAAATGTTTCATCCTGCAATGGATGCTAGGATACGTCTTCTGCATTATACTTATAATGAACAAAGATACTCATAAATTGGCTACTAAAAGAAGCTAATTTGATTCTAAAGCATAAATTTATTTTGGCCACAATCGTTGAAACTTGAAAAAGTCATCTATTCAGAAAACATTGAGGGAAATTTCTCGACCCATGTGGACGTCTCGCTCCATCTCAAATAGAGTCGATAACACCATCAATAATACTAGAAATCTATTCCATAATCACTTCCAGACTTACTGTTACACACTAAGAAGATCTGTTCTGATATCAATAACCCGCATTTGACTCAATGCATCGATATCCGAAGACCCTGGAGATCTTAAAATATCCAGGACCTAGAACAGAGGGGAATTCCTCAATCCGTGACCTCGTGATTGATGAAATGAGTGAATCATCACTCCTGGTCACGTGGGAAAGGGAAGGCTTAATGGGAGGGGCTGGGCTACTGCCAATGAATGATACTGGACGGCATAAGGGGCTTCAGCGTTCAGGTTAAATAAGGCTGAGGCGTTATGTTCCTTGGAGTGAGGGAGAATTATCAGGCAGATGGCTGTTAATATGTTCTAAGGTCGGTGCTGTACTGTGTTATAGTATCCATATTGGTTTAGATAT
The DNA here is from genome assembly GCA_021605095.1 of Caerostris extrusa. Classification (NCBI taxonomy): domain Eukaryota; kingdom Metazoa; phylum Arthropoda; class Arachnida; order Araneae; family Araneidae; genus Caerostris; species Caerostris extrusa. Next base: position 4,279 of record BPLR01000127.1, on the reverse strand, counting down.
CGGAACATCATCTACTTAAAGTCACCAAAGATTAAATAAAAAAAAAGGTAGATTCAACTTATAATTTTAAAAATAAAAATGCATGCTTAAACAAAATGCATTAACGCTAATATAGTCATAAATGCATTGAAACAATTGCCGCTGCAAACATGGCGAGAAATGAATATCTTCTGAAGTGCCTCATTCAATTAATGATGCTTATATAGAGCTGTAAATAGATTAAACTAAATTTAAATAAATGGAAAGTAAAAAAATAAATACATATGTCTCATTTTGTAATAATTATTTCCACATATGTCTTCTACCTGTTTTTAAACTTTGAAATCGGAAAATGTGTGTCAATATACTTTTTGTATTAAGGTAATAATTATCTCGTTATTATATAATTCAAGTGTATCGTGGTAGATATTTTATGTGTGTCCGTTGAAGGGTATATGTGATGGTCAAGCCTCTAGTCCTTACCAGATGCAACCAATCTGTTCAAAGGGATGATTTCTCTGAAGTTACTGGAGGAAGTGGTGTGACTTTGTCTCAATTTTGATTGAAAGTGGGATATCTCAGCCGGGCTTAATTGCGTGGCTTGTCAGGAGCAGGTGGTCAACCCAAATGATCTGATCTTGCGGCCACTGCGTCACTGAGGTCACTTATATTATATGTCCCATTATTATGCGCACCATGAGTTCGTAGTAGAGAATTAAATTATTCTGCGAACCTTATAACTGTAACTCATAAATAAACAGGTACAAAGATCTTGCAAGAGTTAATTTTTCTCAATTGACAGTTAATTTTTGATATATCGATGCACACATAATGTATTTTTTGGTTACATCGTTTCACCACTCCTAATATAAACAACATATTTTCTAGAAGTCTGGGATAATCACGGGCCGAAAAAATATTCACAGGTCGCGGTTGGTGCCCCGGGTCAAGAAATAATAGCTTATCAAGGTTGAGCCGCAGACGAGCTATCTCGTGATCAAGCATTCAATGTGAGGGATCACCAACACTTGGGATGAAGAGGCGGGAAAACTTTTGTAAAAGCACTTTTCATAATAAGTTAATGTTTATCAATATATCCGCGCTAAAGGAATCTGTTTCCAAGGACACATATAAAATATACTTACCATTACACATGAATTATATAATAAATGTAAACAATTTATCTTAATACAAAAATATATTGACACGACAAAAGTGACTTATGGATACCTGTATAATCTGTGGACTTGAAAACACTTTAAACTGAATTTTCTTTTGTTGGGGTTTGATGCCATCGGTATAGAAACAGAACTTGATGGATAGATGGTACCTTTTAAAAAGGATATGTTAAATAAGGGTCGGAAAATCATGGTAACCTTTAAAGTTTCTCACTATAAATAGAAACCTTTTGCTCATTTGGGGCAGGGCATGATGTTTAATAAAAAACAACAAATTTTAAATCCATCCAAAATATTAAATAAAATAAATTATTGTTCCTTCATAATAAATAATAATTTAATCACATTTTTACGTTTTTCGACTGTTTATGATATCTTTGATGAAGAAAGAAAAGGAAACCCCTTGAATTCCTTGTAGTTAAGAAAACCCTCAAGCGTTAAAGCATTCAGTTCTAAAAGGAAGGAGTTAAATTGGATTAATCTAATTCACCATGATTCCTTATTGCTGTATAAAAATGTCAACTGCATATCCAGTAGAAAAGTAGAAAAATGTTTGGAAATCAGTCTAATCAAATCAGCCTGGTCAGGTAGACGTTACATTATGAGCTCTTTTGTGAAATTTCATTTGAATTTAAAAATTATTACTCCAGGTGAAGAAAACAGCGAGCTTGATTCCTTCATAGAATAATAAAAATCCTTATGTATAAAACGGTTAATTAAAATGTAATTATTTTTTAAAAGAACCTGTATTAGTTATGAATTTGTGCGCCTTCTATAGTTCAGGAGAAAGCGCTTGAAAAAAATAGATTCCTTTAAGGAATGCTTCAATGCTTCCAGGAAATAAAACTAATTTAATCCGGGTATCTTATTGTTGTTGGCAATTGAACATAAGCATCTGTAAATTATGACTCAAAAATACTTTCATTATAAGATAATCAATATTAAATGTTCTTAGTAATTACTTGAAATACAGAATATATTCATAATTTAGGATTTTCTCATCGGATTTAATGAAAGTGCGATAGTGTCTGAATTTATTTTGTATAATGCACACATTAAGACACTTGTAGATCTGGAAGTCATTGAGAAATAAGGCCAAGTGATTACAATACTAAAAAGTATGTTCAAAAAGGGAAAAAGTCTTTAATTTTAAAATTAATTTTCTTTAATTTGTTTGTCAAAATCTATAAAATAATGCAATACTTTAGCATACAGTGCAGTATACATAGTATGTAAGCATTAATATATTATTATTATACGCAATATATACTATGAGCACTACATTGTATGTTTAAAGTCAGTATCTTGATAAGTTTAACTCCTTTCTTATTTATATCACCTTAGCGCAAAAAGATTTGCATTACATTTCAACAATAGAGCGCAGATGAGAATTAATTGTATCAAGCTTTTGTAGTTGTGGAACAGCCTAATGGAATGAGCCAAAAATAATAATCATAAATGGAAATCTTACATATTGGTTCAATACAGTATCTGTGCATCAAGATATGAAATGGGCAATGTAACCAAATTACTAAAATAACCCAGAACGATAAACACTCAAACACTACCAAAAACAAATGAAAACATAGCTTATAATACATGATAAATAAAACCCAGTCATGATGCTTATTTATCAGGATGCACACAAATTGGAGTGGCTTACATCCGACACAAGAACCATCTCTATATATAGTAGCTCAGAAAATTCTACTTCATGCATCTCTGAAATTCCACCAGGACAGGAATATACTGATTTTATAAACCATTGAGTTACGAAGCAGAAACTTCGAGCTATCAAATCTTCCAAATCTTTGCTAAAAACCCTTTTAGATCGGAACCTCTTACCATGGACCAAAAGTAGATGTTGAAGGGCTTTTCATTCCAGTGTGAAGCAAGTGGATTTATATTTTATTCATACGAGCTACTCCCTTCTGCTCTAGCATTATGGAAATCCGTGTTTTACATATGAGAATGGATTTACTTCAGAGTAAACCTCCTCGGATAATAGATACACGAAACGGATTCCTCCTGTGGCCTTCGGTGGAACAGTAACCAGGTCTGCCCAGCAATCCGCTGTGATACAGTCTATAAACATGCTTCTATGGTTACATAGAGTATGCTAATCCCCCAAAGAGATATGGTACAAACCTCTTTTCAACACAAACGAGACACACTGGCTTAAAAGAATATTATATATATATAGATAGATAGACAGATAAGGGATGTGGATATTCCACTTGCCGCACCAGGAACCTATCTTGGAGAAATTCGTATTCAATGTTTTATCTTGTTTCAAAAGTCATTCCTTTCAGACATTTTTTATGTAGGTAAGCCAACATGGAAAGGTTCAAAGATTTAAAATTTCTCGTAATCAACGTATTCTTTTTCTTTTATTTTCAAAAATTAATATTTGCAATTTTTTAGTTCATGGTTTTTAAAAATTATTCACATAAAAAATCCTCACATTAATGAATATTAAATGAAAATATCTAAAAGCTATTAAATAAAAACAAAATTGAATCATATAATATATATATATATATGATCTTATCTATGCCCATATCATTTAAAAATTTTTAGCACTTATGGATTAGAAAAAGAAAAAGTTTTAATTATGAAAATGCTATTTAAAACATCGAAACTTTCACAGTTTATAATTTGTTATACTAAAAGTGCATTATATAATATTAAAGAAAAATACAAGATTATTACAGATTAAATAAGATTTAATTATCACTTATAGAGTTCTTTTGAATACCCAGCATAATTTGCTCCCCCAGATAATTTGGTGGGGAAATACTGATCCTGGCAATTTATGTGACACTTCTTTAATTATTTATATAGAGATTAGTTGGGCAAAATGCTTAATATGATAAACTGCCCAAACATAAAAAATTTCAAAATTCCTGTTATTAGCTGAATATAAATGGTAATGATATCCTTACAATTTCTTGCAAATTATCTTGCCATATCATCCTGCACACACACAGATACACACAAAAGGAAGTGAAACCTAATTTCACAATCAATCTAATATTGTAAAATTCAATTTTCAAAGTTTATCAACTAAAATTTAACTAAAAAGTTTATCATTTCGTTTCAAATAAAAGGAAAAATACAAT